>APFE030551233.1:9851-76537 GCA_000404065.3 Pinus taeda
GCACCAATTTTGTTTCTATGTACCTTTGGTATCAAGGCATAACAGGTGGAACCAAAGACCCTGAGATGCTTTATCGAAGGAACATGTCCATACCACATTTCATATGGAGTCTTGTTTCTAATAGCATTAGATGGACATCTATTCTTTATCAATACAACACATAGAACAACACCAACCCAAAACATTATCTTTACATTTTTGAAGAAGAGAATGGACCGTACCATATTTAAGATTGTCCTATTCATTCCTTTAGCTACACCATTCTGTTGGGGATTATAAGGCACAATTGTTTGATGTTTGATCCCATGTTGGCAAAGATAGTTTTCAAATTCATTTGATGTGTATTCTTTTCCATTATCATTGTGAATAGACCCAATAGGAGATTGTGCATCATTTTCAATCCATTTATGAAAGTTCTTGAATGTTTGAAAGGCATCAGATTTGTTCTTCAATAAATAAACTCAACACATTCTGTTGTAGTCATCAATAAATGTCATCATATATTTATTTCCATTTGCATAAGAAATAAGCATTGGACCACATAAATCCGAATGAATGAGTTCAAGTTTTCTATGTGCTCTTGAATTTGAATCATAAAAAGACTATTTGCTATGCTTTCATAGAATGCAAGCATCACATTGCTTAAATTTCCTAGGAATTCTAGGCAAACCGGCAACACCATTTTTCTTCAACAAGTAGAGGTTGTCATAGTTCAAATGTCCATGTCTAGCAAGACATAATAAACTTGATGGAAGTGTACATTCTTCATGATGAGAATTGTATGAGAAATGTTGCGCACAAGTAGAGGTACCTTGCAGCTTGAGAAGCCTTTCTTCTTCTATTCCCCTCATGACAAGTGAGTGGTTAGATGCTTTTCTCACCTCAAGCTTGCCATCAAACATATGAATGGAGTGACCTTGCTAGTAGATGTGCACCAAGGATAGAAAATTTCTCTTCAGCTGTGGGAGATAGAGAACATGATGCAAAAAAAAGTTTGGAATACCAGGCAATTGAAGCATGATTGTGCCAAACCCTGATGGCTTGATTTTTTATTGGTTTGCAAAGTATACTGCTCCATCAACATTGTCAGTAAACTCTTCAAAAAAATATTTTCTATGAGTCATGTGGCAAGTTTCTCCTGAGTCAAGCAACCAATCATTTTTCCAAGAAGCAAGTGAAGCATTAAATAAATCTTCATTTACTCCAATATTACATTGTTCCACAACATACTGAGTGGATTCAAGTGCTTTACCTTTGTCCGTATCATCAATTTTACCTTTCTATTGGTTTCTTTGCTGCTCAAATTTGTCCCATGATAACTTGCATGTAGAGGCATCATGTGATCCATTTCTTTTGCAGCATATGTAGTGCAAATCTGCCTTTTCTCCTTGAGAGTGTCTGCCCCCCCTGCCTCTGAAATATCTTCCTCATATTCTTCGACCACCTCTTCATCTAGAAGAATCTTTAGCAAGATTCTTTTCTTTATGAGAAAGGCACACAACCTCTTCAAAAGATTCAGGGGCTTTCTTCTTTCCAAAAGCTTTCTCTCTTTCAGCATACTTTTTCACAAGAGAGTCAAAGGTGATATCTTTGAGATTTCCATTTTCTTGCAATGAATCAAGATAATTGGAGTAAGTACGATAAAATTCCTTGAGAAAAGCGATAAGAGGAATATCCAATTCAACCTTAGTGGATTAGATATCATGCATTATAGATTTTACTTCGGGTGCAAGAGAAAGAGGATCATTATTTTGCAATTCAAGAGTGAAGAGATTAATCATGAATTGAACAACTTCAAGTGCAGAATGTGAGTCATAGAGTTCTTTCAACTTTTGTAAGGCTTCAAAAGCAGTTGAAAATGGAAAAATATGGCGACTCACCTCTTCATTTACAGATGCTGGCATTAATGCATAAGCTTTGTTGTTCTTGTTTTCCCAAATGACGAGATCTTTATCTGAGGTTGGTTGTTCTGGCTCTTTGTCTCCATCTCCAACGCACACTCCTTTCCACAACTCATTGAAAATGAGGGTGTGTTTTAATATGTGGGACCACTCAGGATAGTTCTCCTTGCCAATGAGAACTATTCCCACAATGGATATGATTGAATGCATTGTAAACTCTTGTACTGTAAAAAACTGTGTATTGTAAAAAAAAATATACTTCTGCTTCCAATATATGAAATATTTTCACTTCTGGTGTTAAAGAAAATCTGCACTATAATGGCAAATATTCTGAAAAATAATTTAATTCTGTTAGCAATATGACAGAGATGTTGCTGCAAAATTATTAGTTACAGAGCAAGAAGTGATCCATCGCACTCAGAGTGGCATGCAAGTAGAATCAACTACAATAAATCATATAAAATAGCAAGTAATTTTTGCGTGAGTCGAGTTTGTTTCACGTCCCCAAGCTCATCACTTTCAAGACCATCTTAGCCATTATTTATTCTCCATATTCTTCTTTAACTTTACCATCATCAGTGGATTTGTATGGAAGGGTGTACTAGAGCAGCGTATTGGAGGAGTTGCAACATGAAGAATGTGAAGGGCTGTTGTGAAAATGAAATGTTGCTCTGCAACAAATGTGACAGAGGTTACGACATGTATTTTTCCCAAATTGTAAGGTTGATCCCCTCAAATAATTCCCTCTTGTGTAGAACAAAAATGTCAACTTCTTTCCCATTTAGAGGTCTTCCCAAGCAGGACACACATCCCTCCTTGAGTCGAGAAAAATAAAAAGGTGTTCTACAAGTCTGATCGTTTCAAAGAAAAAGAGACAGTTATTTCCCTTAACACCAAGCAAGGATCAAGCTAGCATGTATTATATTGTGAGAAACATATCTCCAACAGCGTGGAATGAGCATATCTCTAGCAGCATGGAGTCATAAAGTTCTTTCAGCTCCACAGCGGAGCAGCATATCTCCACCAGCGTGGAATGAGCATATCTCCAACAATGTGGAATGAGAAACTGTTCATCACTCCATCCTGACACATGGCAGAGATGGCCTTTAGTCTGCTCAATAGCATGATGCTCAGTAGGGGAATATGATGCTCAGTTATGCAACAATACAGTTATGCAGTGGGTGCAGAACAATTATGCAGCAATACAATTATGCAGTGGGTGCAGTACAATTATGCAGCAATACAATTATAAAAAATACCATATGGATAGTATGGAAAATAACATAGAGAGCACAGAGAATAGAGGGACAAAATATGCTAGAAAACTAATACAAGGGGTTACAACACAAAAGCTACTTTTGGGAGCTAGCTCTGATACCATGTTAGACCAGGGAATAACTCCTCAAAACAAATCAATTCATTTTATTCATTCAGGTTGGTCTTTATTATATACATGAGGGAGACTATTCACTTCATCTCTCAATAACTGTTCATGTCTCTTATTATTTATTTAATAATAAATAAAACTTGGGTTTAAATATCTGATAAAGTCAATGATGTCTAAATGGAAAATATGGTTCATTCAAACCGAAATCTATAAGTAGAACTATGATTCCCATATCTATTTTAGGATTTGTTAGCCTCCTATACCAATAGGTTTCATCTTTCATGATTGTCTTGATTGAACTATGGAATATGTTCAAACCTTCTTTCTTGAGCAAAGGTGTTCCATATTCTTGAAAAACCAAAAAATCAAAAAAGTTAAAAAATGTAAAGAGGGTGTACCCTAAAAGAAAAATCAAAGGGTAAGAAAAATAAAGTGGTTAAAAAAAGAAGTGAAAGAAATGAACCCCAAGCAAAAAACAGACCAAGGAAAGTGTGCAAATCCAAATGCCACTACTACTTCATTTTTGTAATAAAACAATTGTGTGCAGCTTGTCCAACCTTTGCCACAATTCATGAATAACTCAAACTGTTTAAACTTGGCTTACTCATATTTCAATTTCATGTTATAGATTAGAGAATAAATATCTGACCAAACAGTTTAATCTTGGCAGATAAGTAGATAGTTAGAGTTAATAAAAGGTGCTCAACAGTTTAATCTGAGCCCTTGAATGTAATAAGGGTAGAATTAGAAAGATTTTCCTTGTAAAAAGAAAAATGTTGATGAGGGTTTGCAAGTCTAAATGCACCCTAATAAAGAAGAGAAAATGGTAGTATCAAGTCGATAGGGTAGGTAGATGGTGCTGCAAAGTGTTATCTGATGAATGATGTTGCTACATGTTTTTGATCCTTTACTTTCATCACAAGTACTAAAGCAGGAAATACACTGGAAAATCACAACAAGAAAAGTCAAACTCATTAACCTCCCTCATCACTTTCCCATCAAAAAGTTTTACTAATTTCCCCCAAAGTACTAAGGTATTTGGAGATCAAAGAGGCTCAAGGCATTTCCTTGACCTCTGGAGGGACCGGACCCTCGGCCTAATGATCAAAAATACCTAAGTACTTAAGATAATCCATCATTATAATCTTCCATCTTTAACTTTGTCCTAAGTAAAATCCTATTTTGCTTAGGAAACTCATGCAAAATTCCATAAAAAATCCCTCAAGATAACTTGCTATTCTAAGTTTAAGTGTTGAAGATAAAATATTGCAATTTACTTCAGAAGTTATCACTTTCTTAGATGTGCAAAAATATTTTTAGTTTCCTTTTCCTTTGCCATATTTACATTTAACTCTATTACACTAAATCCCTAATAAAATACCTTATCCTAAGTATATAACTCCCTTTTTATAAATATCCCAAAAACCCTGATATTATATAGTTTAACCAAAGTAATTATTTTCCCAAAAATTCATTAAAAACCCCGCTTTAGAAGCCCTTTGGTTAAATATATCTTTATATTATAATCCCGCCCTTATGGTAATTAAATAATGTTTATTGGTTACCATATAATAAAATATATATACAAAAACTTTAAACATGCAATATGTGTGTTTAAACACAAAATTGCAAATAAAACTTTGGAGCAGATCTCTTCCCAGTGTTGGTTCAGGTGCATGGATCAAGTGTGAATTCTCTTGTTAGACACAAATGTCTGGAAGGTATTAGCAAGGTGTTGTACTTTGGTACAGAGGCCATGTTAAAGTCTTTACTACAGGGAACAAACATACCAAGTTTTTTTGCAGGAAGTTTTAACTGGGAAAGATGTTGAAGTTTTGATTCCAGCACTACAAATGGCAGAAGTTCTAATGCAAAAGCTCCCTCTCACAATTTCCAAGTTGTTTATGAAGGAAGGTGTTGTCCATGCGGGAGATATGCTTATATCCTCATATTCATGTTTAGCTGTAAAAGAAAAGTGCTACAATGCCACCAACTCTACAACATAACAAGCAACTACCTAGTGGGTCAACAAATGAAGCAATTAGAATAGAGGGATCCAAAGATTTAGTTTCAGGAAAAGGTGGTTCACGTCCATCTGTGGGGACATCAGCAATTGCAAATGATAAGTTGGATGTTAGTGCCTATGCAAGGCATTTTAAAGATGCCTATTTCTCTACAGATTCAGATCTACATGGCTTATACAGTGCTTGGGGCAGTGGTCCTCTTAACCAGCCTCTTGCAAGGGAGTGTGAGGCCCTTGCTGTCAGTGGTCTTGCATTGTATGGTGATGAGATAGATGTCGTGGCTCCTATTGACATTTTGAAGCAGATATTTAAAATACCATATTCTCAAGCTCGGTTGTCTCTTGCAGTTCATCGTATTAGGCGAACTCTTATATTAAATATAGGGCCGGATGTAGAAGAGGGAGAGAAGATGGTGAGAAGAAAGAAGAACCAATCAAAGGGTGAAGATCAATCACTTTTCTTAAAATTTTCTATGCATTCAGTGTGGGCAGAGGCTTGTGATTGCCCTCCATCTTCACAGTCTTCAGTGCCAGAAGATGCCGCAAATCCTACTATTCTGCCAAGGCATTTTACTACAGGGTTTACAGAAGGGGACTTCTTACCATCTTCTGTCAATCAACAGTCACATTCTACCTGGCATTTTGTATATGGTGATGATTTGGAGGATGGTACAGATGGCTTTCATCCTCACCCACAAGGATCTTCCCAGGCAGATGGGGACAGTGTTTCTTGGGGTGGTAGGCATGGTAGTAGACACAAAAGTAGACTTGATGCCCTTAAGAAAGAAATGCATGTTGGTGAGAAACAACGTCCTCCAAATTATGTTCAAAAGGATTCAGAAAAGCATCGAAGGCCTAGTAATGAAGGTTTTCTGAGGGTTTTGTTCTGGGAATTTCACAACTTACGCATTCTCCTTGGCAGTGACCTTCTGGTGTTGAGTAATGAAAAGCATGTGGCTGTTAGTTTGCATCTATGGGAGGTCGAGCGGTAGGTGACTCCATTAATGTGGCTTGATGCCTGGCTTGATAATGTAATGGCAAGTATACCAGAGCTGGCTATCTGTTATCATCATAATGGTGTGGTTCAAGGCTATGAGCTTCTGAAGACAGATGATATATTTTTACTCAAAGGTATTGCTGAAGATGGAACTACTGTCTTTCATCCTCAAGTTTTCCAGTAGAATGGTCTCTCGGTTTTGAAATTTTTGCAAGATAACTGCAAACAAGATCCAGGATCCTATTGGCTGTACAAAAATGCTGGAGAGGATTTGATGCAACTATTTGATATTTCTGTCCTATCAAAAAGCTGTTCATCAGACAAAGATGAGAAGAGCTTTAGCTCACTTCCTTCTTCCAAGAATAGAAGAAAAGAAGACTATTTGCTACCCTTGGGGATTCTTTTGTATCGACTGGCTCACAGGTTGTCACTTTCAAAGGTCCCAAACGGCAGGTCAAAGTGTGCTAAGCTTTTCAAGAAGTGTTTTGAATTTTTGAATGAAAAAGAGCATTTGGTGGTTCATGCATGTGCTCATGAACAGGTAGCAAGACTGATCTTGAAGTTCGATGATGGATTGGGCTCGACAATTGATACTTTGCTTTTGGAGTCTGAACCCTCTATTATTAATGTTGAAAAAATATCCTCTCTGGAGCTTTCATCAGCAACATCCAACTCAATGATTCAGGAACATTCGTCTATGAACAATACAGAAAATGAAATGTTTGTTTTTGAATCCTCTGATAGAGTTATTGAAAAACTGCATGATACATCTTTAGAAGCTTCAGTACCAAACCTATCTTTAGAAGGGAAAGATTTTCCTGCAGCAGAGAGCAGAGATGTAGGGCCTCTAGCAAGGAGCCTCAGACCTAAGAATGAAGATACTCTAGCCATGTGTCAAAATGAAGAAACTTCTCCAAAACTGGTTGAGGCTATCACTGATCCTATATCTGCAAAATTACCTATCGTTCATCATGTTTCACAAGCCATCAAGTCTCTTAGATGTAAGCGACAACTTCAAGATACTGAATTGAAGATGGAAGATGGCAATAAAACAATGGTAAAATCCCATCATGCTCAACAAATTCCTGTATGTATTTGTGGTGATATTGACTGTGTTAGCCACATATACCAATAGGTTTCATTTTTCATGATTGGCAGGAGAAGTGCCAATATGATCTACTTTGGTGATACAAAGATCTCATATTTTTGTGGAAAAAGTATACCTACATTTGGTTAATGCTGCCCTACTTCGAAATGGGTGATCCAACAGCCTAAGCTGGGTCATGCCATGTTTCAATTTTTGTTGTAGATTAGAGAAAGAAACCTGTCCAAACAGCTCAATCTTGGCAGGCAAAGTAGATAGGTAGAGAAAGAAGGTTCCCAACTGCCTAATCTGGGGCCTTGGAAGCAATAAGGGTAGCTTTAAATAGAGAAGTTAAATGACAAATCCAAAGGAAAATAAAGGCACAAAATGTTTGCAAATCTAAGTGCACCCTCCTTGGAGTAACAAAAAATGCTAGGCAATAGAGTGGGTAGGCAGAGGGGGTTGCAGAAAGTTTGGTTCATGGCATTGCACTGGCCTAAAGCAAAGGTAAAAACATGGTGCCAGTACAAATTGGCTATTTACAGCAGTCTTACAGAACTTAATGAAGCATGTCTAACTTCCAGATCACCCCCTCTCACATTCATGACTAACATCCCTATGCCACCCATGTTCATAAAGCAAGTCAAAGTCTTTTGTTGGTTCTAGCTTCTTTAAAAGCCACATTTCTTGTGCAAAGTCATTTTGATCTACTTCCTAAAAACTAAGTTGATTTCATATAAAAAAAACTTACTATTCTACCCCCCCCCCCCTCATCCACCTCTTTCACTCATATTAGCCACTAACTTATCACTATTTAACTCCCTATACCCCCTATTCCCCTTATTACTATGTAAAACTTGGCAAAAAACCCAAAAAATCTAAGTATCCCCTTCCCCAGGCATTATAGCTCTATGTATGATTTTCAATGTCATCAAGCGCTAGAAACATTGAGCGCGACCCAAAGAGTGCGAGAAAAATTAATCCTAGGATGAATCTGTGATTTGCTCAGATTAATTAGCCAAAACTCGCTTTAAAAGTAAACCTTTTCAAAAACCCATTTTTAACCCGTAACTCTGCAAAAAACCCGAAAACCCACTTTTTCTAATGTTTCCGCTGGGCTCGCATTTCCAAAATAATAATATCGTACTTGCGGCTTATCAACCCATCGACCGTCGGATCTGGGCTTTCCCATCCGACGACCCACATGCATATCGGACAGGCCTTCATTACCAAAAGATACCACTCGAGAAACTGTCAGAGGGTGACATCAGGCCTCTACCACGCGTCACCCCCAGATTTTCTCGGGTCGCCCTCTGACAATACCGCGACCGTATAGAGGGAGGTCCGAGAAAACCCACTTACCGCTTTACTATACCGCCTGCCCACGCCAGCGCTCCGCCCGCCCACGTCGCCTCCACTTAGCGCCCTGTTGGCACCCTCACCCGCCAGTACTCCAACGTGTCCGCCACCTGTGCAAGCCCCGTGGACCACTCACAGACTACCACGTCACTAGATGATGTCATGTTGACATCACCCGACCCTGACCCCACCTGATGACATCATGCTGACGTCATCCAAAAAGCGCGCCAATACCCAAAAAGTCCATATTTTAGCCAATTTTCGCGTTTTTTCTCACTTTTGCAAATTGAACTATTGCTCACCTCTACATGTAATTTACGACCACCTATCGCCAACCTGCAAAAAATCAACCTGAAGGACGTTTCCGCCTCCCACCTGTCTGCATTTGCGACCATTGCCAGCAATTCACGAGGTATTTACCCAAAGAATCCCCTAAGAGCTTATTTTTGTCCATAATTCTCGAGAATTGAATGAACAAGAGTAAAGCAACCTGCATTTACCATCAAATTCTCGGTAAACCAGCACTCTTTTATAGTTGCAGGGTCGAAATTTGCTCATTGAACCCATATATAGTCACCTTTCCCTAAATCCCCACTCTATCCGCACATTCGTGGACTGAAAACCTGAAAGGCATAATTCACCGGGAAAACACAGTTGCCAGTCCCTGCAGTCCCTCAATTAACTCTCTTTAAGCATTCTACACCATTGTCACCACAGTTGCCTCATTTACACTTACCATTGGCTTTACTTCTACAAAATTAGCCCTCTGTGTTCTCCTGCCCACTAAAACCTGTTTCAGTACAAAGTCACAAGTACTACCCAGCCATGGAAACACCAGTAGCCCTGAATGTTCAGCCTCTGAATGCCCCACACAGAGAGCTAGAGTGGAAGGCCCTGGGTGATAGAGATTACCAGATGCTAGACTGCACTTCCATGACTGCCAAATTCAATATTCACTTGTTGAATGAGCTAAAGGCCCAATATCTCAGTGGGGCTGATACCTTAGGAATTTGGGACTCCAACATACCCATTTACAACCTTCCTCAAGTCAATGTCCTCCCAGACTTGATAAATCAATGTCGTTCTAGCTATGACCCCTGTCAGAGAGCCGGTCTCAGCCCCTCAGGCTCAGTATTATTCCATATTACCCTTGAGGCCATCAATGAAATGCTGCACTTTCACACTACAAAGCCCCTAACTCCTCTCTCCATCCAAGACTTGATAATGAAAGGGGGCAAGTTGTCCAGTGCTTAGATTGCCAAGATTAGTCAGTTGTTTATCCAGCCACAATTTGAAGCTATGAGCACCACCCTTCCCATAGCCTATCAGTATCTTAATGAACTGGGCAAAATGCTAGTAGATTTGATCAGTTACATCCTGGGTTATGGGACATATGAGGATGTAGATGAAACCATTATGGCCATGCTGTCCATTTTCTCCCCTGGAATGCCTCCTGCTGTGCAGTATGATTTTGCCACATTCATTGCCAATAAGATTCATGAGCAATTGATGAATCTAGAAAGGGAAAAGGTGTTTAAATACACCAGGTACCTATATTATTTATTCTTGTTTTACCAGCCTGATGCCTTCCCTGTCCCCCTCAAGAAGCTAGATGCCCAGGGAAGCCCAAGGTCTGTAGTATTTTGGTCTTCAGTCTTTCATCTCCTATCTCATTCACCTTACACCTACTGTGAATTCATAGACCTGTTCATCCATCCAGCTATGACCTTGTTATTAGGTGTCCCTCCTCCCAGATTGACAAAGGAAATGCAGAGAATTCTCCACCTCTCAAAGGCCTACAACATTGGTGATTGGTACTTTTACCAACACCACACAGTAATCAGAATATATGGCTGTGAGTTGAGTCCTTATAGGCTGCCAAGATATGTCCCTATGAGACTCTTTGCCCTAGAGTACTTTAGGCAGTTTGGAAATGTAGACTTTGTCCATTTCCAAAGTAAAAACAAGAAGGTGAAACTAAAGGTGAGAAATCAACTGGGCCCTTTTTCTGTACAATAAAAGGGAGGAAGGATGAAAGGAAGCTGATATAATCCTAGAGACCCTTAGACTATAGACCAACTTCAAATGGGTGCCTTATGACCCTAATCACTTCATTTCCCTCAGGAGGATAAAATACAAATTAGGTGGCTACGCCAATGTGAAACAGCCTCACATTGATTAGTACGCCAATGCTTTAAGATGGAAAGAGGGCACCCTAGAAGAGCCCATTGGTAGAGAGCAAATGCTACAAAGAGAGGTGAGGAATCTTGAAAAAGAGGCTGACTTGGAAACTTGTGGACATGTTTCTTCCTCCTGTCAAAGGCAAATTGAAGCAGCTGCCTCATCCTCCATAGCCCAGCAGCAAACAGCCGGAATTTCCCAACAGGAATCAAACAAAGATAAAGGTAAGAAGATAGGCAGGAACAGTCACCTCCCAGAATAGAGCAGAAAACAGAACATCAAGCAGAAAAGGAGGTATAACAGCAAGAAAAACATCAAGAAGAGGGGCAGCCTATGCAACAAGAACAAATGGCTGAAGCCCCAACACCTACTGAGCAACAGGCTCAAGAGAAAATGCCTTCTAGGCAAGAAAAGACAGTGGAGGCTTCTGTGCTTCAAACTCCACAAAAGGAGGAAAAAGGAAAGAAGAGGGACAGAGAGCAGGAGACTCCCCTCACCACGTCCACAAATCAAGGGGAGAAAAGGCAGAGATTAAATCCCCTCTCTGAGGAAGAAATGCATATGGGGCAATCGTTGGGAAATGGCCCACCAAGTATGGAGGCATCTGCCAGTTCCTTTCAGCAGGAATAAGAGAGAACCCTTGGAGGAGAGGTCAACTCCTCAAGTCATCAAAGGAGAGCAGAGGCAGGTATCAAGCAACAATTTATTGATATCAAGAGGAGAAATGAGCCACTCAGGCTCCAAATCTACAACCAGTTGCTGAAGATGGCCCCCACCAATCAACAGAGGCTTATGTCAGCCTATGACATCTCAGAAGGAAAAATGGCCATGAGTCATTTCATGCCCACTATGTTGCAGCCACAGTCAGCTGCAGACTATATAAGAACCAACCTTGAGGTTCTTGCAAAAGACATCCACCCTATGGATCAAATAGAACTTCACAAGCAAACGGGTGAGATGGTCTATGCAACATTGGCAGACAAAACAATGTTGGCAAATAGGTTGGAGAACAACCTAAACAATACAGCTACCCAACTTGAGTTGGAGAAATCATCCTCTCAAGCCAAAGACAACAGGATCAAGTCTTTGGAGGATATAATTATAGAGCTTGGGCATGACCCCAAGGATCCAAAGGCCATACAATCGTTGCTGAAGATAAGAGATGTAGACCTTGCAGCCCTGAGAAAGAAGGTGAAGCTCCCAGCAACCATCCACCCCCAAACAGAAGAGGTTGCTCAGCAAAGACAAGACCAAGAGGTAGCTACATTGCTGGTAGCACTGCACAAATAGCTAGTGCAAATAGAAGTGAAACTGGAGGACACAGAGGCTGCACCACAGGCAGCCCTATAGCAGAAAGAGGGAGGCCAGACTTATCAGCCCCCTCCAGAGGTTATAAACCTTGAGGAGCCCCCAAAGACTACCTCTCCTCCTACAGAGCAAGCAGCGCCATCAACATCAACATCAGCACCAGCACCAATTTCAGAGCAGGCTCAAAGCCTCGATATGCAGAAATTGATGAGTGAGATCAAGGTCCTCGAAGCCCAGATGACAGAGCTGAATGGAGCCAAGGAGAATTTGGCTAAGATGAATGAAAAATATGACAAATCCAAGCAGAATGTGGCTTAGAAAGGGAGAGAAATAAAAGCTCTCAAAGAGAAGATAAAGGAGCTGGAGAAAGAGCTCACCCTTGACAAAGTGGTGGCTGAAATCATGACAGTTTTGTGGACCCACATTGGCCAATCAATAACGGATCAGTGGCAATACATTGAGACTATCCATGAGCAAATGGAGCTCATAGGTAAGGCACAGAAGGAGGTCCATAGAGCAAGGGAATCTCTAGGCAGCATGCCTGAGATAGCCAGCAGAATGATTAATGTGCTTAATAACCGGACAGGTCCTTAGCTGGCAGCAATTGGAATCTCCAACAGAACAGAAACCATCCAGCTAATAAAGAGGATCCTTACATTGAAAAGCCTGATGCAGACATTAGATAGAAGAAGCCAGGACATGCAAATAGAGGTCAACAAATTCATGGACAAATTTGCAACATTACAAGGCAGAGGTCTTCCTAGCTTGCTCAACATTTCAGGGAGACTTCTATCACATGAGATTTATGCAAAAAGGGTGAACACATTTGCCACCAATCAGATCAGTCAAGGATCAAGCAGCTCACAGGTAATAGGGCCAGCATCTGGGCAAAGTCTCTATGAGAGAATAGAGAACTTGTTTTTTATTATGAATGAGATCAGCCATTTGTTTGAAGTGCCTCCTAACTTCTACAAATACACAGAGGCAGATGAGACTTTAGATGCAATTTTGAGGCATCAATTGCCTACACAGGAATGGTGGACCTCAATGATACAGTTATTATTATAAGCAGGGGGTTTTCATCATAGTTTTGTCATCAAAGTATATAAGTCATCATATTCAGAAAGTATGATGCATATATTATGACTGGAAAAGGTGGAATGATGCCAACTCAGAAGGAAGATTCAGCCACCAAAAGCAACAATGACAGCTACAGGTAATAGGGCCGAGAAAGCTACAGCATGACAGGGTATAAAGACACATCATTCAGCATTAAAGCAGAACGCTCAACCAACTCAGTGTCCTCCAAAGGTCAAGAAGAGTTCTGACAGAATTAAAGACCATTTATCTTACATTTAGAGTAGAAATAACTTTCTTATCTGTTATTTTGTAAAGTTGGTGAACGTAGTTAATCCATCAACTGACTCAACATTCAGATATTTTGTAAAACCTATTGTATATATTCCCCCTCGCATACACTTTCAAGGGGTTGGTGTTTTGTTGTTTTTCTTATGAAGAAAGGAGAACTCGGCTGTAACTTCTGAAAGGATGATATAAATAAAGCTTGGAGTTTACAGGAATTGGGTCTCACTGATGCATGCTGTGTTGGAACCATTGAATGCTACAGGATTCTAGTGCTATGGCTTAATATAATAAGTGTTCTCTATCTCTGTTGATGTTTTGTTATTTTTTTTAACTCACATCTCCCACATGTTGTTCTGAATACTAGGAAGAAAGAAAAAGAATAGTTCAGGATTTGTCCATGGAGATACCCTGATCTCAATCTATCTTCACTATAAATGTTTTTCTATGAATTCAGTTGTTTAAATTGGAATTCTTAACTGCTCCAATAAGCCCTGAATACTACACGGTTAATACTTAGTAATTCATGTATGCTGCTAAGTAGAAATTTCTCTTTAAATTGTTATCACACTGTCTGTATTTATCTTCTTCATCGTTTCACTCACTAATCAGAAAATTATATTAAGAATAGCCATCTAGCCTTGTAGTAAAACTTTCTCCTTCACAGGCACCAAGACTATCTCAAATTTCTGACTCCATACGCCCAATGGAGTAACATCTTTCACACATTTCATGCCCTTCTCACAGCAACACTTCATCAACAAAATCTCAAACTAAAACTGAACTTATAACTAGCCTAAAATCATTCACAAGACAGAGCCAAAATTCAAAGAGAGAGCCCTCTCTGATTATAGGTAGGCTAGGACCTATAATCCAAAGCTTGGTTAGTGGTTACCCCGGCCGTATTCCCTTGGGAGTCAAAGGGAACAACCTGGGTGTTAACAAACTGTATTGAAGTGTGTGACATACGAGAGTGGTTAGTAGGATATATAATGAATCGAAAGCTTTGGCAGCTTGTTCTATTGTTAGGAGAGTCTTATCTGGCACTTGGACAGGCTTATAAAGATGATGAGCAACTGAATTGATCCCTAAAGGTTGTGGATTTAGCATGCTCGGTATATGGGTCTATGCCTGTATGTTTAGAGGAAGTTGAGCATGTCTCAGCTGTGGAGAAAATCAGTTCAAGACTGTGCAGTTCATCCCATGCCCAAGTCAATCCATACATAAAAGAAACACATTCTTGCGATCTCCAGGTGTTTTAGAATTTTCCCATAAGGTCCTCAGCACTTCTTCGAAGGATGTCATGAATTTAATCATGATGACTCTAGCGCACCAGCTCATTCATAAAGAAAAGGAACATCGCACCACCTCATCCATGAAAAAAGGAACAGCGCACCAGCTCATCCATGAAAAAAGGGAACAACGCACCAGCTCATCCATAAACAAAGGGAACAGCGCACCAGCTCATCCATGAAGAAAGGGAACAGCGTGTCGGCATTATGTTACTGGTATGGTTATATGTTACAGATGTTGTACTTGATGGCAACACCCATGGCATGGCTCTCAATATGATGAGAATTAAGAAGTACGCAGGAGAAAAGTTCACGGAATTTATGCAGAGAAAAGTTTATTTCATGTGGGAAAATTTCACGGAATTTTATGCAGAGAAAAGTTTATTTCATGTGGAAAAACTTACCTTTGGTCCATGGTAGTTAGTCCTTGGAATTTGAACCTATGGTTTTTGGACCATGTCATCTCGACAGACGTGTTGATCCCTAGTATTGAGTTGATGGTATTGGTTTGTTATGGTTTTGGACTGTGGTATTGGTCCATGATTTGAGGAAGAGCTTGCCTATATAACGCAAAGGAGATCATTTGGCTTGTGCATGCTTTTGGGTTGAATATCTTAAGATCTGAAATATTGGGTTATTGTTTCAAAAGCTCAATCTATATGAAAGTGAAGTGGAAAGCCAATCTGTGAAGGGTGATCTCTCGAGCGCTGCAGCTGCGGAAGTACGGAGGCACCGTAGGAGACGCCGCAGTAGGCACCACAGGAGATGCCGCAGTATGCGCCATAGGAGACGCCGCAGGAGGCACCGTAGGAGACGCCGCAGGAGGCGCCGCAGGAGGCGCCGCACGAGGTGAAGCAGGAGACGCCACAGAAGGCGCCGCAGGAGATGCCACAGGAGGCGCCACAGGAGACGCCATAGGAGGCGCCGCAGGAGGCGACGCAGGAGATGCCGTAGGGGATGCCACAGGAGACGCCACAGGGGGCGCTGCAGGAGATGCCACAGGGGGCGCCGCAGGAGACGCCACAGAAGGCGCCGCAGGAGACGCCACAAGAGGCGCCATAGGAGATGCCACAGGAGGCGCCGCAGGAGGCACCGCAGGAGACGCTGCAGGAGGCGCCGCAGGAGACATCGCAGAAGGTGTTCTGGGTTTAGTTTTCTGTTATTGTGGATTTGGTTATCTGGGTGACTTACTGGTACTTGATGATCATTTGGTATTTATGGATCCAGTTTGAAAATTTATAAAAAGTGGTCCTTGAAAGAAAAGAAGTAGGGGGTTGTAGCTCCCTTCCAGGAGAGACTGGAAAACAAGAGAGAGTTGTAGCTCTCTGCTGGTTGTAGCCTGCGTACTGGTAAAGGTCTGCACCAGTACAAAATCATTGTAAAAAAAAGTTTCTAAGAAGATAGAGACATATTGCAGCAGGTGTTTTTCGCCCACATTGGGTTTCCACCTTATATCTAGTGTTCTTTGATGTGACTATCTGTTTTTTCTTGTTCATGCTCATTATTTTATGGTACTGATATGCAAAGATAATTCAAAGTGTAAATAAGGAAGATTTGTTAAAAGAACTAGATAATACTGATTCACCCCCCCCTCTCAGTATTATTTTCAACATCCCATCATATATTCAGTAGATTCAGCTAATGTAAGACAATGATTTTGATCACAGAGAAGTGGTAGATGCTATTTAACTATTGGGGATATGGCTTTTTCTTGACATAGAGTGCCATCTTCTCAATATTCCGGAACATGAAGTAAGGAATATCCATCATCCTCACTCTAGTAAAATGCATCAACAATCTAATGTGGTAGGCATACAACCGTGAAAACCTACCTTCACAAGTAAAGTATTTAATGATGATCTTCATGAGTGGAGCAAACTTGTCCTCCAAGAATTTGAAGGGAAACACTCTCTTCAATTTGCCATGGTATTTAGCCTTGATGTAAGGCTCATAGTACTCCCTGTCAATGTACTGTTCTTTGTTCCATTTTTCACCTACATTTGGAATGCTTATAGCCTCTAAAATAATAGCAGGTGAAAAAGTGAAGGTAACTCTAGCAAGGTTTACCTCATTATTGTCCAAGTGTGTCACAAATTACCTTGTTAATTCATGATGGAATTTGACCGACTCCACCATTTCACAGAAACCAAAACATGACTGATATTTGAAACATGAGATGGCAAATAGACAAGCAAGCAATTCCCTCAAATGAATGAGCTCCTCCCTGATTATCTTTCCCCCTTTGTGAGACTTCTTCTACTACAAATTTCTTTCTCTAGAATTGTCTCTAAGGGTATCTTCCTCCGTTTCATAATCACTATCCCTCTCCATTGGTTTTGATGACTGTGAATACTAGTGGTGGAATGAAGATGAGTATGAAGAGATTTAAAAAGGAAAATAAGTGAGGTGAATGAGGATATGAAAGGGGTTTAGGGAGTGAAGGATTTTATATGTAAGGTCTAGGCTTCTAGGAATAGTGTATAATTTTGGGAGATTATGTGTGGGAATAGGGTGTATGTAGGATAGGGTTTATATGGGGGGTAAGGTTTCAATATGTAGTGTATGGGATTTTAGGAACCAATAGCAGAGATGGGTCAGTAAACCTTGATGAACAATGAGTAAATGAACCTTGACAATAATGGTGAACAGTGCACACTAGGGTTTTGATTTTTATGAGGAAAAGACCAACAAGACTTTGTGCAAGAACATTTTTCAGTAAGGAGGATCAATGCACTTACTTATAAGAGGATGAAATTGAATATTCAAGGTATTTTGAAGAAATTTGGAGTGATTTGGAGTTGTTTTACAGGTGCGTAGCACCCTCACATAGGTGCACAACACCCTTTCTATGCGCAATGCCTGTGCAATTTAACACTGTGCAAATCTCCCAGGTACGTAGCGCAATTTATATGTGTAGCGCCAGCTACTAGGTGTGCAGTGCTAGCTACCAAGTGCGCAATGCCTGCAAATTTCTTCAAAAAATGCTGTGAATCCCTCTCCTTGCTCAACAACAACTCAAAATCACATTTTGTCTCTTCCTTAGAAATTTAAACTTTCAACAATGAGATGGCACAAGATGTGAGTGACCTTTATATAGCTTTTAAACTTTTGATTTTTCATTTTTCAAAACCCACTCTATAATGTCTATTTGCTGTCTTAAAATACTCTATTTTTCTGATATTTGACTTTTTGGCTTTTTGACAGGTGGACTGATGCATGTTTATTTGTCTTTGTAGTGGCAGGAGTTGGCAATGTGACCAAGAGTATCTTATGAACACTTATTACATATAGGAACCATAAAATTACATAAAATTTACAAATAGTAAACCAATGCTCTATTTTCACCTCAAACTGAGTTTTGAGGTGAAAAACTTATTAAATTTACAAATTATGAAATTTAAAGCTTTCTAATAATTATTGTCTTCATTAAGTGTCTACTAACCATTATTCATCAATGATTTTGGACATTTGACATGGTGAAACTCTAATACCTAATGAAACTGAAACCATAAAACCTAAGACTTATTTAATAAAATGGCCTGAAAATAAACATTAACTTGAACGCTTGACTGAATGGCACCTGAGAAAAGGTCAACAGATATATATCATGAGGGAAAAAACTAAATTGAACTCTACCATCAATTGATCCATGACCTAATGGAATGAAAATCATGATATTGGGACTCCTAATATGAATGTAGAAGAGTGAATTTTGATCACTAGTGGTAGTGTGAAAGCACTGACACTAACACGTAGTGAGGAAGATTGGTAAGCATAAGGAAAGAATGAGGTGTGAGATGAGGCTCACTACGTAGATAGGAGAATATGAGATGGATCAAGTAATTTTGGATCTGGGGTCGGACGCAAATGTCTTCTATAAATAGACCTAGGAGAAGATGGGGAGACATGCGCTACAGTGGTCTTCGATTCTGTTAAGAATGGAAAATAAGAAGAAAATTATTCCCATGGGAAGATTGCAGGGAATGACAGTTGATATTGAGGGCGTGAGCGCATTGGCTAACTTCGGTTGTGGATGACAGCAATCCCTACCCTTCGCTCCTTGGGATCAATTGGGTTGCTAAGATGAATGGGATAATTAATTTGAAGAGGCGAAAGATGATATTTGAGAAGAAATCACTATGTGTAGGGGTGTCCCTAGACCCTGCAGAAGGACTGCGCTATACTGAACCAATCTACGATTATGAAAGTGATGGAAATTTGGACCAAATTTACAAGATAGAAGCACAAGATCAGGATTCGGTGAATCCAACCACAGATGGATGTATTTCATGGGACTGCGAAAGCTCCTGCACTTCAGATTCAGATGAGGAGTTGGAACACTGGCAGAACCGACTCCATGAAGTATGTACACTACATTGTAATATGACAACCAAGTCATTACGCTATGTATCATCAAAGGTATGAAATATGCATTACTATGATGGTTTACCTAATGCTGATAAAGTTTTGGATGCATTTGAGAGAGAAGTGCTAGAGAAGCATCACTTATAGGCCTTGGATTGGGCACTGTGCGCTACACCTGCGAGATGGTGGGAAATGCACAAGGACAATTTTGATGATTGGCACGTGTATAGAAAGATGATGAGAGTGTGATTTGGTCACCCACAAGTGTGGCTAATAGAGAAATATGATGGAAAGAATGACTCGCGTGATCACCTAGCCAAATGGACTAAGGTTTATGGAATGGAGTCTCAGCCTGAATGGGTGCATCTATTTTGTCATACTTTGGATGTAATACTGATGAACTGGTACTTAGAAACAGAGCTCTACCATGGCATGGAAGAATGGGATGTTTTGTGATAGGGATTCTTGCTAATGTTTAGCTTTGAGTATAGGTTTGAAATTATTAACTAGGCATTGCAGGAAGTTAAGGCAACAATCTTTAGAGTACCGTAGGATCCCTTGGAGTTAATTCAACCAAATTGGACCACTGAGCTGAGCCAAACGCTGGAGTGATACAATGTGAATATCAAAGAAGATGACAAGAACCCAAGGAAAATTAACATCCCGTAGACTGAAGTTCATCGAGAATTTGAAGGACCGCAAATTGAAAATCTAGATATCACCCCACCACTAAAAGCAAAACAAGTGAACATTGGGATAGAGGTGGAGTTGAAGTTTGCAAAGATTGGGGACTACTGGGATGACACAACATTAGATAAGGTTGTTGAATTTCTCTGTGAATAACAAGACTTGTTCCCTACAAAGTTCTCAGACCTAAAGTGGAGAATGGGAGACTTGTGGGTGATGAACATTATGCTGAAACTAGTTGTGAAGCTGATCAAGAAGAAGCCTTAACGCCTTAATCCAAAGTATAAAGAAAGGGTCTGCTTAGAGTTAGATAAAATGGTTGCGGTGAGCATCATTGAACCAGTAGAAGGGTCTAATTGGGTAAGCCCAATGGTAGTTTAGGACAAGAAACAGAAGGATGAAATAAGGATAAGCGTAGATCTCAGGAATTTGAATGACACCTATGTACATGATCCATTTCCGACTCTGTTCACTGACGAGGTGTTGGATAATATAGGAGGATAGGAGGAATATTCATTCATGGATGGATTCTTGGGGTACCATCAGATCACGATCGTGTTGGAGGATAGAAGTAAGATGAGCTTCACCACAAAGTGGGGGTGCTTCCAGTATACAATAATGCCTTTTGGTTGAAGAAAGCACCAATGATCTTTTCGCGTGTGGTCATCGCGGAATTCAAGGACTTCATCCACAAGTTTTTGGAGGTATACTTTGATGATTGGAAAATGTTTGGGTTGGTAAAGCACCACATAGATAGTCTATGCTTGATGTTGGATACATACCAGAGGTACTAGATTGCACTCAATTTGAAGAAATGCTTGTTCTATGTCCCTTTTGGCATCTTGCTGGGTCATGTGGTATGCAGAAAAGGCTTGATGGTAGACCCTTCTAAGATCACAATTATAATCAATTTGGAGGCACCAAGAAGTGTGAAATAGTTTCATGCAACATTGGGGCATATAGGGTACTATATAAAGTTCATCAAAAGCTATGCCCATATTACGCATCAATGGAGAAGTTGCTAAAGAAGGATGTCACATTCTATTGAAATGAAGGATGTCAGCAACGCTTAGATGTGTTGAATGAAAAGATGATCAACGCATCGATCCTAGTATTCCCGATTGGAAGAAGGAATTTCATGTGCATGTGGATGTGTCATGTATTGCACTCGAGGCAGTCTTGACACAAGCCGATGAAGGAGAATTGGATAATCCTATAGCGTTCGTAAGTAGGAAGTTGTCTAAATCTGAGAAGAATTATTCAACAATAGAGTGTGAAGGGTTGGCCATGGTGTACATGCTCCAGAAGTACAGAAAATTCTTCCTAGGTGGACTTTAAGATGTGTACAGACCATTCTACATTGAAGTACTTGGTGAACAAGCCTATGTTGGGGGGAAGATATGGAGATGGCTGCTATTGTTTTAGAGATATGATTTCGAAGTTATTGTGAAGCTAGGATGATTGAATTCCAGATTGGATCATCTTTCATGGATTGAAACAGGAGAGGAGCCCAATAATTTGGAGGAAGGACTGCCTGACATGTAGCTCTTTGCAGTGTGTGTCGTGGGCAATCAATTTTCGAATATCATACACTTACTAACGATGGGGACAACTCTCGAAGGGTATACTGGTCAACAAAGGAAGGAGCTAGTGGTGCAGATGGCATAATTTTCTGTCATTGCAGGGAATTTATATAAAATGGGATCATATGAAATTATATGTCATTATTTACCTGACTTTGAATGAAACAACATCCTTGCTAAAGCTCATGGAGGATCCGCGGGAGGACATTATGCAAGAAAAGCTACAGTGCAGAAGATTTTACGCGTTGGGTTATGGTGGCCGACACTTCATAAGGATTCAAAGGCTTATTGTAAGGCATGTGATGCATGTTAGAGGATGGGTAGGCCATCATGGAGGGATGAGCTACCCTTGAATCCAAATATGTCATTACAACCATCCAAAAAGTGGGCGATTGACTTTGTAGGAACAATTCAACCTCTAAGAAAAAAGGCGGATGTGCGGTACATCATCACCATGACTGAGTATTTGACCAGATGGGTGCGTAGCCTGTAAAGGACCGTATAGGGTCAATAGTAGCAAAATTCCTATTTGAGTATGTGCTGACTAGATTTGGTTGCCTGAAGATTTTGATGAGTGATCGCGTACATATTTCCTTAATGAGATGATCAATATGTTGACGAAGGAATTCCAGGTTTATCATCAGAAGAGTATGCCATATCACCCACAGGCTAATGGGATGGTGGAAGTGTTTAATAAGATATTGGAGAATGTGCTGACAAAAGTCTACAATGCACAAAAAAAAGACTCGGATGTGCGCATATCCGCAGTGATATGGGCTTACACGGTGACTTACAAAAAGTTGACTGGACAAACGCCTTTTAGGCTGGTTATGGCATAGAAGCTATGGTGCCAATGGAGTACATTGTACCTAGTCTGTGCATAGTGGTGCTCATAGGAATGGTCGATCGCATAGCCTTGGAAGAAGAGCTTGCACAGTTGATAGAACTAGAAGAAGATAGGTTTTTGGCTAGATTCCATTAGCAAGTTCAAAAGGAGCGTGAAAAGGCATGGCACTATCAACACAACAAATTGCACGCCTTCAAGGTAAATGATTTAGTGTTATTATATGATAGGAAGTTTGATAATTTCCACGAAAATTTTGGATGCTTTTGTTGGGCCCTTATATCATCAAGGAGATTACCGATGGTGGAGTAGTTATGTTGGTGAATGTTTGCTTTGTGGGCCCTGACCCAGGTTCAGTGCTAGTTAGCCAAACAAATCCATACACTCTCTACTGCCATTATTACCCCTGTGACAGCGGTTGCACACTGCTCCTTTACTTCTGGCAGAGTTGAAGGTTGGGCCTTGAACTGTAACTCTGCAATCTGGAGGTTCATCTCCAGCTAAACCTTGGCCAACTCTATGTGAGTGTCGTGAACCCCTATAGCCATTTAGTGAACATGCACCTCTACTAGTTCTCCCTCAAGAATGGCCAACTTCGAGACCATTCAACATGCTTCCTCCACAACCTAAACTATGTGCTTGTTTCGGTTCCTTACATCATTCATGGTGGCGATGGCAGAGTCTCATTGTAGGGCTAACTGCACATTATTTATCCGATGCTCATTGATCACCTAAAAGGCTCACTTTTTGCGGGCCCTTAGCTCTGCGATCAATCCATCCTACAATAGGTGGAGCGCCTCTCCAAGAAGCGCTACCAAGTCTAGCCCTACTCGCTTGAGGGTGCTAACAACGGACTTGTCAGCTTCGATGTATATGATCAATGCTTCCTCTGGCAGCACTATCACTCGGGAGTCCTTCACATACAATATCCTGATGGCTTCTGAAGGACTGATGGTGAAGCTGGTGGACACTGCGCTAGCCTATGATGCATGGGTCTACAAATCATGCAACTGTTTGCGCATGGTGGATAGAGTCTATATTAATTTGGAAGATATCAATAAAGAGAAGTATTCTGCAATTACTGTGTATTTAGTCTCTTTTAATGCATATGATTATATTACGATCTGGGTTTATTTTACAATGTTTATTTGATGCGCGAATGTATGTGATTATATCTGTTAATTGAACGCAAGTAAGATTATCAGTTTACGCAACAATAATTGTAATTGATTGGTAGAATAAATAAAACACTTGAGATAACTTGGGAACCTATACAGTACATCATCATAGCAATGTGAAAGTACCTAAACCGCTGGTTAGGGCTACACGAAGGTCAATCGTACACCTTCGCAGAGGCACTAAAGGGTGGAATAGAAGGTAGATCGATAAGCCCTAAGGCTTAACAACCTGTGCAAAGGCAGGAGCAGGGAGTATAAACCAACATCACAACCATCTCAGGGTGCAGAAACTTGGTTCTATCATCCCCCCATACTGCTTTGTGTGAGACTTCAGTCCGCGTTCCATGGGTTGATGCCGAAAGGGCCAGTAGTGTAGGGATTTGTTTAGGTGACTAACATTGAACATGGGTTGGGGCCCACAAAGCCAACAAATGGTTCCATTGCCAGGACTAGAATCTGCATGAGAGATGTTTGATGTTGTATCACTAGAATCCAACTAAGAAAGAGATCTAAGATTGATTGGATAGGAAGATTCACGAATTCGCGGCGTAGGAGAACAAAAATATGCAGCTGACAAAGGAATAGTGGCTAGACAGGTACCTGTATACATAAATCCACAAGATATATTTTTGTTCCTTTCCAGTTGAGTTATATGAGTGGATCGCGAGGCTAGAGAATAGCCAAGGAAGGTGGAGGCTTGACAATCCTATTATTTGGACCTTCGAGTTAGTGCAAAGACTAGAAGCCTCTAAGGATAAGATCATCTATGTTGTCGATCATTGGCTCGTATCATATCATAGGAGGGTTTGTGACTGAATTCGTGGTCGATACCTCAGTCAGTTACAGTGAGGCCGAGCTACCTTGATGTTCAGAGCTACACGAAGTGGAAAGACTTACAGGAATGAAGGAAAAAGGGGTCCTGAATATAGCCCACTGATTTCACCTCCTTTGAGTGATGAAGAGGGAGTAGTACAGGCTTCTCCGTGAAGTGTAGTTTAGTTGATAAAACAAGGGTTCCCGCGACTACCACCTCCACCTACACCACCTCCATCTTCACCACCATCACCTGTGACTTTCCCCACACCACCGCCTCCTCCACCATAGTTCAACATGGCAAATTTAGTGAAGTTAAAATTGTTTAAGGGATTGGGAAATGAGGACCCAGACCAGTTCTACTTCATTGTAAAATCTGTATGGAAAGATCAGGATGTCACAGATGATCACATTAAGAAGGAAATGTTGGTTAGTTCTTTGTAGGATTGCACGCTAACTTGGTACATCAAGTACTCTAATGATAACCCAAACACTGGGTTGGCAGAGATCTAGACCGCGCTTAATAAAGCGTTCAGTAGGCCTAAATTCGAGGCATAGTCGATTGTGGGGTTCAGGGAAATCGTGATGAAACTACTTGAGACACCTTGGGAGTTGGATAAGAGGTTGAAGTGTAAAATCCGTGAAGCTAATATGAATTTAACGGATGGACAACACAGTGAATGGTTCGTGGTTTCACTCCTGCCTCACCTAAGGGTTGCGCTGTCACAACAAAAGATTATGAGTCAGGCAGAGGCGTTGGATATTGTAATAAGATTGCATGAAACACCAATGAAAATCCAAATCTGAGGGTTTAGCAAATCCATGCGGAGTTGCAAAAACTTTTCCTTGAGATGCAAAGTCTGAAGCAGGATAAAACGGTTCGGCCAAAGGTACGCAAAGAGATATGGTGCCTGAAATGTAAAGGTCAGGGGCATGACAAAGACCACTACCCGGTCTTTGTGAACTATATTGTAGGAGGATGACCAATTCCTTTTAGGCTAGAATCCCAAGCATGACTAAGCACAGGGCTTGCGTTGTGGTGTGCTATATGTCAGGTAGCAAGGGAACATATGACTGATAATTTTCATTTGCTGCAGAAGTTTGTACAAACACTGCAACAATTCTTCTACAACTTCTATAGATTGGTACGACATTATGAGAAAAACTATTGAAGTTATGAATTGATGATGGACAGAAGACCTGCCTATAGAGTTCAGGCATAAATGTGGCCCCCTAACCAGGGTGTTGGGATGGAGTGGAGAGGCTGTTAGGGGTGCGGATGAGGCCGAGGCGGAGGAGGACCTGGCAGAGGTTGGGAACAATTAATCTATTACAATTGTGTTGGACTATGACACTATGCCCATGAATGCACTAACCCAATGCCTCCATTGCAAAAATATTGTACTCAGCTTGATCATGATACTGAGGAATGTCCTACACTGATAGCAAGGATACGCAACAAAGGGGTGCTGCCACCGCAGCCGACTCAACACCTATAGATGATGAGGGATGAGCCTCGTAAAGAGGATTTGAATGTGAATATAGTGCTCCAAAGTGGAATTGCAATGGGTGATGATAAAGGGAAACAACCTGAAGATAGTGCATGGGTTCACGAAGCTCTAGAGAAGGAGGTTAGATTTGATTTGGAGCGCACACGTGAAATGTTTATGGAAGCAAAGAAGAGCTTCATTGAGGCCTCTACCTTAGGGAAACATGATAAACCTGTTTAGGAAATGGACCCTTCTATTCTTATGACATTTCTGAAGACCTACATGAAGTTGTTGCATGATAGCAAGGTTGTGAAGGGGTTACAGGAACTTATAAATAGATGCGCCGGAAACACTCTAGGTGAATTGTGCATGGTACTAAAGATTGGTAAGCATAAGGCAAGGACAGGACGTGAGATGAGACTCACCATGCAGATAGGAGAATATGAAATGGATCAGGTTATTATGCATCTCAGATTAGACATGAGCGTTTTGCCAAATCAGACTTGTGAGTGGATGGGGAGACCTGCGCTGCAGTGGTCTTCGATTCAGCTAAGGATGGAAAATCAACAAAAGCTCATCTCTGTGGGGCAGTTGCAGGGAGTAACTATAGATATTGAAGGCACGAGCACATTAGTTGATTTTGAAGTAATAGAAATTATGGATGACAACAAACCCTACCCTGTGCTCCTTTGTATTGATTGGGTTGCTAACATGAATGGGGTAATCAACCTAAAGAAGCGAAAGATGATATTTGAAAAGAAATCACTTCGCATAACAGTACCCCTAGATCCCACAGAAGGATTGCGTTATACTGAACTAGTCGACAATTAAAAAAGTGAGATGAATTGGACTACATATATAAGATACCAGTGCAAGGCCCAGATTGGGTAAATTCGACAATGAATGGAAAAATTACATGGGATCATGAGAGTTCCTACACCTTAGACTTGGACGAAGAATTAGAGCGGTGGAATAATCAACTACATGAAGTGACTACACTGAGCTGTAACATAATGACCCAATTGTTGCACTGTGTGTCATTAGAGGTACGAAATCTACCCACTTGTGATGGCTTGAATGATGTGGATGTGTTTTTGGATGCATTTGAGAGGGCAGTGCCAGAGAAGCAACACTTCCAGGCTTTGGATTGGGCACTGCACAGTACACCCATGAGATGGTGGGGTACGCACAATGGTAGTTTTGATGATTTGTGTGAGTATAGGAGGATGATAAGAACATGATTTGGAAAGATGAAGGTACGAGTGACGGAAAAGTATGACGGGAAAGATGATCTACACAAACACATGACCAAATGGGCTAAGGCCTATGGAGCGAAGCCCCAACCTGAATGGATGCACCTTTTCTATCACACTCTGGATGTCATCTCGATGAACTGGTACTTGGAGACATAGCTCCAACATGGCACAAGTGAATGGGATATTTTGCACAAAGGGTTCATAATGTCATTCAACTTTGAAGACAGGTTTGGTTGTATTAACGAAGCAGTACAAGAAGTTAAATCAACGATATTTAAGATACCGTAGGATCTTTTGGATCTGATTCAACCTGATTGGACTACCCAATTGAGCCATGCACTAGAGTGCTATAATGTGACTATTGAAGAGGATGATGACCCACGAAAGATTAATATCCCTGAAACCAAGGGTCACCGCAAGGTCGAGGGACCCTAGATCGAGAATCCTAATATAACTGTGTTGCTAAAAACTAAACAGATGAATATTGGCATGGAGGCAGAGCCGAAATTCGTGAATATTGGAGATTACTAGAATGACATGACAGTATATAAGGTCACTGAATTTCTCCGTGAATACCAGGATTTGTTCCCTACCAAGTTTATATAGTTAAAGGGGATAATTGGAGACCTGGGCATTATGAAGATCATGTTAAAACCCAACGCAAAGCCGGTTAAGCAAAGACATTACCATCTCAATATGAAGTATAAGGAGAAGGTCCATTTAGAGTTAGATAAGATGCTCGTGGCAGGCATCATTAAGCCCATAGAAGAATTTGATTGGGTGAGCCCAATGGTGGTACAAGAAAAGAAGTAGAAGGATGAAATAAGGATATCCGTAGATCTCAGGAAGTTGAATGATGTTTGCGTCTATGATCCTTTCCCACCTCCATTCACTGATGAGGTATTGGATAATGTAGGTGGCCAGGAAGTGTACTCCTTCACTGATGGGTTCTCTAGGTACCATCAGATCAAAATCACACCTCAAGATAGAAGCAAGACAAACTTCTTGACCAAGTGGGGATGTTTTCAGTACAACGTAATGCCTTTTGGATTAAGGAATGCGCTTGTGATTTTTTCACACGTAGCCATTGCTGCATTCAAAGACTTCATTCATAAGTTTCTAGAGGTGTACTTTGATGACTAGATTGTGTTTGGGTTGGTAAAACACCATGTGGCAAGTTTGTGCTTAATGCTAGATACCTGTCAAAGGTACCAGTTTGCACTCAATTTGAAGAAATTTTTGTTTTGTGTCCCTTTCAAGAGTTTTTTGCATCACATGGTATGCAAACAAGGATTGATGGTAGATCCCATGAATATCACAGTGATAATTAATCTAGAGGCACCTAGGAGTATGAAATAGACGCATGCAACCTTGGGATATACTGGGTACTATAGGAAATTTATCAGGGGCTATGCTCAGATCACCACAGCTATGGAGAAGTTGTTGAAAAAGGATGTCACGTTTTGCTAGAATGAGGACTATTAGAAAAGCTTGGATGTGCTGAGAGGAAAAAATTTCACCGCACCGATTTTAGTCTTCCCGGATTGGAAGGAGTTTCATGTACATGTAGACGTGTCATGTATAGCACTAGGAGCAGTACTGACATGAGCTGGCAGAGGAGAATTGGACCATCCTATAACATTCACAAGCATGAGGTTATCTAAGGCTGAGAAGAACTATTCCACCACTGAGCATGAAGGACTAGCCATGGTATACATGCTCTAGAAGTTTAGACATTATTTGTTTGGTGGACATTTTAAGATGTATACAGATCATTCTGCATTGAAATACCTAGTCAATAAGCCTGTGTTGGGGGGCGAATATGCAGGTGGTCGTTATTGTTCCAGGAGTATGATTTTGAAGTTATTATGAGGCCTAGATGACTGAATGTGGGACCAGATCATCTGTCACACATCGAAATGGGAGAAGAACCCACTAATTTGGAGGAGGGATTGCCTGATGCACAACTCTTTACAGTGCACGTCATGGATGGTCACTTTGAAGACATCATACACTTCACAATGACAGGAACTGCCTCAGAAGGCTACTCCACCCAGCAGAAAAAGGAGTTAGTTGTGTGCGTGGTAGATATTTTTGTCATTCCCAGACATCTGTACAAAATGGGGTCTAATAAAGTATTGCGATGACATGTACCATAGTTTTAAAGAAGCAGTATCCTCACAGACACTCATGAGGGTGTTGTGAGAGGGAATTATGGAGGAAGGGTGATTGTGCAAAAGATTCTACGTGCAATGTTGTGGTGGCCAACCCTCCATCAGGATTCAAAGGCCTACTATAGGGCGTGTGACATGTGTCAAAGAACTAGAAGGCCATCACGGAGAGATGAGCTACCTCTAAACCCATATATGATGTTACAACCTTTCGAGAACTAAGTAATAGATTTTGTGAGACCCATTCAGCCTCAAGGAAAGAAGATGGGTGCGCGGTACGTTATCACTGTCACTAAGTATTTGACTTGATGGGCAGAGGCACAACCTGTGAAGGACTGCATAGGAATGACCCTTGTGAAGTTTCTCTTTGAGTATATACTAACGCGATTTGGGTGTCCAAATATTTTGATGAGTGATCGCAGTACACACTTTCTGAATGAAATGATCAATGCACTGATGGAGGAATTTCAGGTCTATCACTAGAAAAGCACACCTTATCACCCATAGGCTAATGGGATGGTGGAAGTATTCAATAAGGTACTGGATAATGCATTGACAAAGGTTTGCAATGCTCAATGAAGCGATTGGGACCTGTGTATACCTATAGTGCTATGCGTCTATCAAACTATGTGCAAAAATTTGACTGGACAAGCACCCTTTAGGCTTGTATATGGTTTTGAAGTAGTGATGCCAATGGAATACATTGTGCCTAGTCTACGCATAGAGGCACTCACATGTATGACAGATCGCAGAGCCCTAGAAGATATGTTTGCACAACTCCCTGAGCTTGAGGAAGAAAGGTTTCTGGCTAGATTTCACCATCATGTCCAAAAGAAGCATGAAAAAGCATGGCATGATCATCACATTAAATTGCGCACCTTTAAGGTAAATGATCTGATTTTTTTTTAGACAACAACAAGTTTGATAAATTTCTAGGGAAATTTATGATGCACTAGCTAGGGCCCTATGTCATTAAGGAGATTACCGGCGGTGTAGCAGTTAAGTTGGTTAAATTGAATGGATATCCCTTCCCGGGAAAGGTGAATGGTAGTCAGATTGAAGCCATACCCTGGTGATCCAGCCAGGTGACTATATGAAGGTAGCATAGTCTTAGTGCTCCAGGAAGCTGAAAGGAGGCATGAGACTATAAACTACACTGCCTGGGTTGGGAAACTGCGTGATTGAGGGATTGCGCAGAATGAGGAGATATCACAAGGTTTGCAACTGCGCGGAGAGAGATATGCTACCTAGGGAAATACAATGTAGGTTAGCCGGAAAGTGACTGTTAAAGTCACTATTCATGATTTGACGATGAAGACATGGCCAAATGGAGTGAGTGGACGACATCTAAGATGAAATTTATGGGTAAGATCCTTGAAAATCTACTGCCAATTTGGCATTAATGAACCGAATTTGGGGGGAACGGTTGGATTTGAATTCAAAATGGCTTATAAATTACACGTGGCTGCCCAATGAAAAACAATTGGCATTTTGAGCATTGAGTTGGTCAGCTCTCAGATGTGCATGGATTGTGCACTTTTCGAAGAATTGCTTGATTGCCCAACATTTGATCGATTTCCAGAGTCCGATGGCAATTTTATTCATGAAATTATCCTAGGATTAGTAGCTATGGATACCAGAGTAGCGACAACCGAGGGGGCTATGTCGGAGGTTGTTATGGGGGCAGAAGGAGCTACTCCAGAAATTGTAGAGGTAATAACTAAAGTCCCCAAGTCACCATATACACCTAAACTAAAGGCTACCCTAACCAAGGAGAGTGAAAAGGATAAGAAGGGAAAGCAGGTTGCGACACCGTTGCGCACATTGCCTAGAAGAAACCCATAGAAGGACAAGCTCACCGAATGGGAAAAGGGAAAAATTATTAACTTGGAGCTGGAGGAGGAAGAGATTGAGGACATCCTGATGAATGATGAGTATTTGGGGGTGGAAGTGGAGGACATTGAAGTCAAGGGTTCTGACCTTATTACTAAGTTGCCTGAATACATCCCTCCATGCAAGGGCAAGACCAAGGTGCTGAAGGAAATTGACAAAAGCAAGGTCACCTTGAACATACCTCTGCTGCCGGACAAGATTGTCTTTGAAGGATCATGCTTGGTGCAAGTTTCGTTGTTGAAATTGGAATATTATGATTTAAACGACACTAAGAAGTTCCCTCACTTGGAAACAAAACAGCTAATGCACCGCGTTGTTCATACATCCACCGAGATGACTACGTTGGTACTGTGGAAGTGGCTCAAGGGTGCAGACAAGGTAGATCTGCTCAACCTGCTATGGGTGCCACACTACAATCACACACCCATTACAATATTGGTTTTCAAGTAGCTGTTATGCTTGGTGCATGATGGGTGTTTATGGCTGGAGGAGCCAATACCCCTCATCAACAGGTTGATCCATAGGATCACATGGCTGCGCTATACAGGGGAGGATCTGGCCATGATGTTTGGCAGAAAAGGTGGCGAGCATGCCCTTGCTAAGGCCATGAAGGAGAAATTCAAGATCATGAAGAAGCCACAAGGATATTCCATCTTGAGTATCTATGATCCTATGGTCAAGGTGGCCACATAGATTTTGGTAGGAAAAGTGATGCGGAAGTGTTGTGCAGATGAAGTGTCAACACCTATCATAGCTCTAACAGCCCAATGCATAGAAGGAGTTCAGTTTAATTGGGCACACTATCTCTGCAGTGAGTTCCTCTCGAACTACCATGTGGCACAAGAACTCAGTAAGACCTTCCACTATGCGTGGCTCTTGTTGTCCATCATGCTGGTAGCCTAGGAGCTTCTTGAAGATAGTCAATTCCCCTCGGTCATGCTAGACCAGCCAAAATCGGCATAGTACGCTTCGCTGTGGGTGACCAAGGATGCTCAGCACATCAAGGATAGTAAGATCTTTTGGATCTTGATGGAAATGAATATACACATGGCTATCAACTGCAAGCCATGATTGTCACCTACTGTGTTTGCCAAACTGCAAGAGTACGTGGATTTCAAGGAAAACTTTTAGCATGTATCGAAAAAGGCATGGAAGGACCCTGAGCAGAAGTGGAATGACTTTCCTTACTTGGAAATTGACGACACGATCGATGCAGTTCTTGATCACTGGCATGCAGAGTGGTGCACTGCCTCAAACTTGGTGGTGGGATCGAGAAAGTCTACTGTGCAGTGCAAAAAGGAGAAGGTTGAGCTCAAGATGGTGCAACTGGCCGAGAAGAGGAAGAAGGAGGTCACTGATAAGGCCTAGGAAGAGCGCGATGTTGCACAACAGGCAGAAGAATAGATAGTTGGAGTAGAGCATGGCTCTAAAAAAGGTGCGTGTTCGCCCTTGCCTGAAACAAAGGAAGAAATAGATGAGTAGAAAGAGTGGCATAAAGCAGACCCACAGACAACATCATACTGTATCAAGCGTCCTAGAGTATAGGAAAAGGCTAGGTTACGGAAGAAATCCAAGGCCAGTAAGATGTCGCTGGACCCAATCACCCTAATAGAGGGAGATTTGAATGACATTTGAGATACGGTGTGGGATGTCAATCGTACACATTTGCTGAAGTACTGAAGGGTGGGATAAAAGGTAGATCAATAAGCCCTAAGGCTTAGCAACATACACAAAGGCAGGAGCATGGGGTATAAACTGACATCACGAGCATCTGAGGGTGCAGAAATTCGGTTCCAACACCCCCCCATACTGCTTCAGTTGAGACTTTAGTCTGTGATCTACGGAATGATGCCGAAAGGGCCAGTAGTGTAGGGATTTGGTTGGCTGACTAACATTGAACTTGGGTCAAGGCCCATAAAGCTAATAAATTGTTCTGTTACTGGGACTAGAATTTGCATGAGAGATGCGTGATGTTGTATCACTAGAATCCAACTAAGAAAGAGATTGAAGATTGGTTGGATAGGAAGATCCACAAATTCGCGATGCAGGAGAGAAAAAATATGCAGCTCACAAAGGAATAGTGGCTAGACAAGTACCTGTATACATAAATCCATGAGATCTTTTTCTGTTCCTTTCTAGTTGAGTTATATGAGTGAACTGCGAAGCTAGTAGATAGCCATGGAAGGTGGAGTCTTGACGGTCCTATTATCTGGACCCCAGAGTTAGTGTAGAGAATGGAAGCCTCTAAGGATAAGATACTACTCCAGGTGCTTTTGCATTGCTATGACGATGTATTGTATAGTTTCCCAAGTTATCTCAAGTGTTTTACTTATTCTACCAATCAATTACAGCTACCATCATGTAAACTGATAATCTTACTTGCGTTCAATTAACAGATATATTCACATACATTCATGCTTAAAATAAACATTGTAAAATAAACCTAGATTGCAATATAATCAGATGCATTAATAGAGACTAGATACATAGTAATTGTAGAATAGTTCTCGTTATTGGTGTTATCACAAAAATACACCCTTGATAGACTTCTGATCAGGTAGACCTTGTGTAACTCTTTCAAACCACTTTTGGCTGAGGCTTAGCCTCCCCAACTTGAGAGGGCTCTCTCACAAGATTAAATATTTGGATAATGAATAAGATGGCTAACTCTATGAAACAAATGAACAAGTGTAAGAGGTTGAAACACAACTAGAAAGTATCCATTGGGCTTATGGAGTCAAATATGCTTCAGTATTGACAATAATGTTAGTTTTACATAGAAGTCAGGGCATAAGAATTCAACATATGGAGAAAACACCAAATACACACAGGACCAATACAATTCACAAATGCATGAAGGAAATTAGAGCACTGTTAGTGATTTCTAAGTAATCACACATTCATACCACTGTAGATAATAGGAAGAAGACAATACAAGACATCCAAAACATCGAATTCCTTTTGATTCCTAAGAAGCAAAGCCAAGTATTGTTTACTAAAACAAAGTCTTTACACAAAGCACAATATGAGAGCTTTCCTTAATAATTTTCCAACCCTTTGTACATCATCTCTTCTGCTATATATAGAGCTATTTCATAACTGATATTCCTCCCTCAGCATGAGGGGAAACCGAATTCTACCTATTATGACACCTATTGACACTTAAAACTAATTATTAAATGAAACTGATTGTTAACTGGCAGTCCTAGAGACCTAAAACAATTAGGAGTGTAACTCCTCATTATGATTAAAACAACCTTATATAGGAATTAAACACTCCTTATGACACCTATAAATCCATGAATTCGAATTTGATAGTGCTCATAACCCTCTAGCTGGCCCTTGATGACTCATCCTTTTAATGTTCCTAGAAACTAGGAGACTGTTCCTTGCTCTGTTCTGGCTGAAAAATAGGTCTTGGGATAGAGCTCATATCTTCTCATAAAAAATGTATTTAGAAAAAATTAAGGAGGTGTTTGTGAACCAATCCATTCTGAACAAAAACCTGTCTTGGTTTTTTGAAACATCTTTCCTACCGCCCAGAATGAATCTTTGAAAAACAGGTGTAAAAATATGCTTGTGAAAAACTGCACCTACAACAGTTTCGTAGCGTAGTTTCATCATTCATTTCTCTCAAATCATAATGGATTTGAAGAAAGTGGAAGATATTTTTGTACCTCAGTATCTTAAGAATGAAAACCTCTTTCACTTTTTAGAGATGAGTTTTTAACTGCTCAGAAGAGCTTCTAGAAATTGACTGGTAAAAACAAGGACAGAAAGTTCCTCCTTTTTTTCTTTTGGTCTCCACAAGGATCTTCAAAATTAATTATCTCTGTTGTTATTCTTTGATTACAGAAAAATGTATTGAAGTGCCATGTTCTTCATGTGTTTTATACCTTGTACCTGCACCCATGTGAAGATAAAACCTCTTTAATGCTGCCTGGAGAATAATGAACAATACTAGCTGTGATCACTTTTATAAAAAATGGTTTATGATTCATATATGCCTTTCCTTTGCTCGTTTTCCCTCGCTGGATTGCTTGTATTGAGTAAATGATCTTTCTTCAGAAAATCCTTTTCAAAAAGGTTTCCCTTTTGTCCCTCAAAATTGGTCAATATTCCTCAAAATATGCAGCTACACCAATTTCGTAGCGTGCTACAAAACTGTTGTGTATTAGGCATCATCTTTAGCAGTTTTGCAGTGCGCTACAAAACTGCTGTGTAATCACAAAGCATAGTTTCTAATGCCAAAATTTGACTGTCTTGAGTTTCTTTATCTGATAATGTCTCTTCCATATGACATGAGGCTGTTCAAAACTAAATAACTTGACACCATTCTTTAAGGTAAACTTCAAAAGGTAGTCTATATCAAAATTTAGGATTACCTTACTTGCCTTGCTTGAGCCTTGAAAGAACTGTGATGTATGATGACCCTAAATTTTCCAGGTGCTTCTTACGCATGAAAGGAGCATGAGAATGGCCAAGATCAATTCTTCCTTACCTTACCCTTTTCCTTTGAAATCTTTTCAGTGATAACAATTGGTATGTTCCAGTTTAATACAAACTCTATCCACCCTACACACAAAGATGCAGGGGTCCGCACACTCATCTATGGACTTCTACCCTAGGCCTTTGTGCACTCAGCTGCAGAGCATCTACCTACACTAAGACTAAAAAACACTTAGAATTCAACTCTACTTCACTTCTTCCTCTTTTACTTTAAATATTTTAACTAACTTAGAGCTTACTTAGCTCCTTTTTATACAATCCCATGGTCTGCGAACCATGGGTAAGTCTTTACAACCGACTTGACACTTTGTAAAATAAGGGCAGACAACCATTATGAATCTTGACACCTTCACGCTCCACAACCACAAAATGTGGAGACTTTACAATTTTATTACAAATTTGTCCCAAAACATAGGCTTTTAGCCCCAAAACGGCTCCTGGGGGAACCTGTTCCCAACTGTGAAGTTGAATGGAGAGCCATTTCTAGGGAAAGTGAATGAAAGCCGATTGAAGTCATACATTAGGGATCTAGCCAGATGACTGTATGGTGGAAGCATAGTCTTAGCTCTCAAGGCAGTTAAAAGGAGGCACAGGACTATAAACTACATTACCTGGGTTGTAGAGTTACACGAAAGAAAGGAATGTCACAGTATCAGCAGAAGTGCGAAGGGAGCTGCACTATAGGACGAGAGACTGTGCAAGGTAACTAGAAAGAGGCCATTATGGTCATTTTTCATGAAGTGACAGTGGGAAAATGGCTAAATGGAATGGGGGGGGGGGGGAATTTAAGTCAGAATTTAAGAGCGAGACCTATGAAAATCTGCCACCAATATAGCATTTATGAGTGGATTTTGGGGGGAACTGTCAGATTCAAATTATAATTTGCCTATAAATTACATATGGCCACCCAACAAAAAACACTTTGCATTCTGAGAATTGAGGTGTTGAGATATAAGGTGTGCATGAACCTTGATTATTTTGAGGCTTTAGTGGCTAGTTTATTATTGAACAAGTTGCCTAGAGCAACCTAGGAGCTTATTACTGGATTCATGTTGGTGCCCATGGAAACCACAAGTGCTGGAGGATCAATGGCATCTCAAGGAACTGCCCTAGAGGTTGTGAGTGCAGAAATTCCTACGGAAGTGCCAAAATCGCAGAGGTCACCTAGGCCGAGGCCTATGTTCCCCAAAGAGGGTCCTAAGACAAAGAAGGATAAGTAGAACGAAACACAACTAGTGCGTGAGTCACTAAGGAAACACCAGAAGAAAGAAAACCCCACCATGCAGGAGAAAGGCAAGGTGGTAGATATAGAATCTGAGGAGGGTGTTGAAGATGTGGATATGGGCACAGGGTGTAGACCCTATCTCAAAGCTTCCTGAGTACATCCCTCCTTGCTAGGGTAAGGTGAAGGTCCTGAAGGACACAAATGCTAGGAAATATTTGCTAAATACCCTATTGCTTCCTGACTAGATCACGTTTGAAGGGTCGCGCTTGGTGTGTATTCCCATTAACAAGTTGGAGTATTGGGACTTGGCGGGCATAGAGAGATTCCCCCACATGGCAATTTAAACCTTTATGGTCTGTGTGTTTTATAAGAATTCTGGTGTCACCACACTAGAGCTGTGATGGTGGATAAAGGGGGTGGATGAGGCAGGACAGTTAAACCTGCTATGGATGCCACATTACCACCATGCGCCCATAACCCTGATGGTGATCAAGTAGTTGCTATGCTTAGTGCACAATGGGTGCCTCTGGTTAGGAGAACCAATACCCATCACAAACGTGTCAATCCATAAGGTCACATCATTACCACATTCAAGGTTGAATTCTGCCATGGAATTTGGCAGAAATAAGGGCGAACACGACCTCACTGTAAGAATGAAGGGCAAAGTCAAGTTTGCTAAGAAATCGCGTGGGTACTCAGTTGCCAGCATAACCAACCCCGCGGTTAAGGTCGCTGCCTAGTTTTTGCGTGGGAAAATCACAAGGAAGTGTCGCACAGATGAAGTGTCAGCACCTGTTGTGTCATTAACACCCCAGTGCATGGAGTGTGTACAATTTAATTGGGTGTGCTACCTTTGCGGGGAATTCCTTGTGAACTACAGAGAATCATAAGACAAGATTAATACCTTCCATTACGTCTGGCTCTTACTCTCAAATTTGTTGGTCACATGGGAATTACCAAAGTATAGCCAGTTTCCTTTGGTCACGTCAGATCTACTAGAAGCAAAGAAGTTCACTTTGCTCTGGGCCACCAAGGATGCTGCGAGGGTTAGGGATGCAAAAATATTTTGAGTGTTGATGGAGGGAGTCATCTATGTCATGATCAACCACAAGCTGAGGCTATCCCCAACTATCTTTGAAAAGTTGTCACGATATGTGGAGTTCAAAGTGAACTTCCATTATATCTCCATCCGGGTGTGGAAGGACCCCGAGCAAAAATGGTATGATCTTCCATACTTGGCAACAGACGATGCGATCACAACGGTCCTAGAGAGTTTTCCATGAGAGTGGCACATGGAATCATATTTGTTAGCTGGGTCTAGTAAGTCCACCGCGAAGTAGAAGAAGGAAGAGGCCCAGCTGGAGATGTAGTAGTTAGCCGACAAAAGGAAAAAGGAAGATGAAGAAAAAGGTAAGGTAGAGTGTACTACTAAGAAGCAAGCCGAAGAGGAGGAAGAAGAAGAGGAAGACCATAAATTTAACAGAATTTAGAAGTCTCCTTCACCATAGATGTTGGAAGATGAGCAACAGTTAGGGTAGGGAGGTGCAGACCCGAAGACTACTCCATTCTGGGTTAATTGCACTAGGGAGAAGGAAAAAGTAGGGATGTAATCACTTTGATTGTAGGTGATCTGAATGATATCAAGGACAAAGTGCGGGAAGCAACCGTGGAACTACTACAATAGTTTGAGCAATAGAAGAAGAAAGCCTTGGTCACCATTCAGATGGGTCTACATAAGCCGCAGATCTAGGCCACTGAAGTGCAGACAAATGTGGGACAGCGTAGTGTGGCGTCAACTAGCTTGGTGCCTAGGACCTCAAGCGTAGCGGAGCTAGTTTTCTCCTTGGGTCCCTAGACCATCGTGTTGTCAGACGGAGTATTGACTACAAAAGTGGAAGCTGACAAGGCCACCATCAGTGCCCTCAAGAAGGTTGGTTTGAGCTTCTTCACACTGCCAAGTGAAGCCCTTTACACCCTACAAGATGGTGTGATCACAAAACTTCGGGCCAGAGAGCAACACACGCTGAATGTGACCAGCGAGTAGAAGTTCAACAATGCCCAGATGTTCGTAGAAAAGACTTTCACACTTGATCTCCTTAAGAAGATAACAGAGAAGAATGAGTGCACCACATCTGTGGTTGTTGAGGCCTGCATAACCATTCCAGAGCTGAATTTCCTAGAGGATGCGCTAGTCGATGCAAGAATTGGAAAGCTTGTTGTGGGTCTGCGCGGCTAAGGTTCAATTTGAGCTAAACTTTAAGATCATGGAGCTTGAGTTAAGGGCCCAACCTTCGACTCCACCAGAAGTCAGAGAGCCGTGCAAGGTAGCTGTTAAGGATGCAACTATCATAGTAGAGGCCATAGTGAAGGACTGCAATTTTCTCTTCGAGCAGTCACTCGAAATAGTTACCAACCTACAGGAAGATCCCAACATACAATGGCTAGAAATAGAAGCAAGGGAACTACAACAAAAATATAATGAGGTCAAAGAGATGATGCACACTGTTGCCATCACGCAAAAGTTGGCAAAGCTACAAGAAGCAAAGGCACTAAAGGAACAGGTGGATGCAGCATATCGCAAGGAGGTAGTATTGAGGACCAAGTTGGGGCCTTGGCCAGATGGAGCCTATGTGCTCATAGCATCCGTTGAAGGAAAATTGGCTAGTATGTAGGAAACATAGCAGAAAATATAGGTAGATAGCATAGGACCAAAGATGGAGTAGTTGGTCGAGCAGGCTAAGCAGGGGGTGATGCAATGTACCATCGAGGTTGCCATAGTACAAGTAGAGTTGGGAGGTCTTTGTGATAAGATCTTTGCACTAGCAGAGTGACTTGAGGGTGAATCACTAGATTTGTGTTGGGGGCTTGTTGGGAATGGGTCCCATAGGGTCAATTTTGGGGTTAAAAGCCCAAGTTTTGGGGCTAAAGGCTGAAGTTTTGTATAAATAATGTAAAGCCTCCAGATTTTGTGGTCGCTGAGCGTGAAGATGTAAAGAGCCATCAAGGGTTTCTACCATTAGTTTAGGTAACTTGTGTTGGCTTTATGAGATACACCCTTGGTCTGAGGACCATGGAAATGCATAAAAAGGAGAGTCTTAGAAGAGTCTAAGAATTTCTTAGTAGTTTTTGGAAATTAATTGATTTAATGGGTTTATGAGGGCTAAAAGCGAAGAGTATTAGCGTAGGAAGGAGGCTCTATAGCTAAGTGCATAGAGGCCTAGGGTAGAAGTCTGCAGCTAAGTGCGTGGACCCTTGCAGTTGTGTGCACAGGGTAGTGAGAGTCTGTAAAGGAGATCTGAACATCAATAAAGAGAATTATTCTAGAGATAACAACTATTTTACTTTTGTTATGAATGTATGTAGTTATGTTATGTTGAATACTCGGTGTATGATTTAACATTGTATTGATGCGCCAATCTATGTGTTTTACTTTGTTATATGAACACAAGTAAGAATATTTGTTTACGCGAAGATAATCATAATTCATGTTGAAGTTATCCACCACTTAAGCTAATTTAGGTAAATGCAGCAGTAAGAGTAGTCATAGAGGCACATAAGTGTTTGAATTTCCTATTTAGGGTACACGAAGGATGATCAAAGACCTTTGTTAAGGTCTCGAAGCCAAATAAGAGAAGTATATTGATAAGCCCTAAAGGGCTTATCAGTCTACGCGATGGAAGGATTAGGGTATAAAATGACATCACTACCATCTAAGGGTGTAGAAACTTGGCTCCTGCAACCCCCCATACTGCTTTGGGTGAGACTTTAATCTGCATTCCATAGTTTGATGCTGAAAGGGCCAATAGTGAAGGGATTTTCTTGGCTAATTAATGTTGAACCTGGGTCAGGGCCCATCAAGCCAACACATGGCCGGAAGATGAGGATGTGGTTGAGCTAGAGAGACATGGCTATTAACTTGGCTTTGATTAAGTTTTTCACTGGGCAAGAGGCGTACCAATCAAAGGCTACCACATGGCATCCCCTAGAAGGCCAATAAGTCTCAAGACACGAGACCACAATTTTGGTAGATAGGTGTAATGCCTTGGTTTAAAATGGCATACAGGTGGAGAATAGGGTTTGACCCCACAACCAACATATTCACATGATAATTCTGTATGAATGGACCCAACATGGGTCATTGGAATACAAGTGGACCATTCTATAATTAAACAATTGTTTCAATTGTTACCATATAAGAGGAGGTTGCAAGCTTGACCCTACAACCTCACATAACCACCATCTTATGACAACCAATAATGACATATTATATCCCCCAATGAAATATTATTGTTGTTGGGTAATATTATTGGTAGGGTTGTTTTATAAAACAAACAAATTTTATATTTAACATAACCACATATTTATTATGGGATAAGGCTGACATCTTGCAGGCTTGACCCTGGGATTGTTGGACCCCCAATGATTTATATACAAAAATATTTATCCATTGCACTACAAGTTGTGGCTATGAGGAATAAGCCAAGTCTCTTTAGTTTTGTTGCATGTCTATCATTATATATGTGATAATTCACTCATTTTATGTCCTTTTGGATATTAGGAAAAGGAGAGGTTGTTGTGAGGGGTTCTTGAGGCTTTTGTACAACTAGAGAATAGAGAGACAACTAGTGAGATTGAGGAATTTGATATAAATTGGGTTATTTTGTGTCATAATTAAAGATGCCACTCCATTGGAAGTAGACCCAGAGACGTAGCCCTCATTGGTTGAACTTTGTTATTAATATCATTATTTTATTTTATTTTATTTTTATTTTTTTTGTAGTCATTTATTTTTGTTCATAGCTTTTGTAAATGTTTTTTCAATTTTATTACTTTACATCATGTTTGAAGGCGACAAGTCATAGGGCTTGTAATAAAATATCTTGATCAAGTTTGGTATCAGAGCATAATAAGTTGGTTTGATTTGGCTTCTGAGTGTGGATGATTACTAAGTCTATGCTTAGAAAGGGAGAAGGTGAACTTGAGGTTTACAATCACAAAGTTGGTTCAAGGAGATACACTCAAAGAGGAGAGATGGCATCACCAAGATGAGAGAATCCTTATAAATTTGGGTTGGATTTTATCGAGGAATTTAGTCTATTACAGTCAAGGGTGGAAGAGCTCTATAAAGAAAGAGGACTTAGAAGAGGAGAAGGCACTAGTCAAGTAAAGAATGAGGGGGGTCATCCCCCTCTTCCTACTTTTTCTCCTCCTCCTTCATGACCTCCCTCTCATCTTCATTTTTCACCTCCTTCTTTTCCTTCTAATTCTCCACTACTATCTCCTCATAAGAAGATTGCTTCAAAGAGTGCATTGTTGAAATTGGATGTCAAGTTCAAATTGCCATTGTAAAATGGCAAGCTTAATGTAAAAATGTATATACTTGGATTAAATAGATAGAAGTTTATTATTGTATTCAATAGATTGTTGAAGAATAGGTAAATATTGAGTTGGCCTCTCTTTGACTTGAAGTTATAGCAATGGTTTGATGGGAAAGTAAATGTCGAGAAGTGTTGGGATGGGGTCCCCTGGGTCAAATTTTGTTAAACTATTGTAAGTCTCTGCATTTTAAGGAGAGGAGCGCAAGTAGCATAGGTAAAATAGGAGTCAATGGATTTTAGGATGGTAAAAATCCCTTATGTTTGGATATTTTTTTGAGATCCGTCGATGGTTTGTGGACCATGGTATGTAATAGTGAAGGATATATAAAGAGATGTCTTAGCAAGTCTAAGGAAATCAATTAGTCAATCACTTGATATGATTTTGGGTCTGTAAGTGTAGATCTTTCTATGTTTTTGGGAAAAGGGGAAGGATCTTATAGTTGAGTGCATAGAGACCTTAGTAAGTCCACAACTGAGTGCACAGGCCCCTGCAGCTGTGTGCATAGGGTCTAGAAAGTTTGTAAAAGAAGATCTAAAATAATAGAAATATATTTGAAGCAAACATGTGTCTATTTTTATGCACTGTGTATTTTTTGTATTTGTGATAATTATCTGTAATTTATCTTAATTTCTCTACGAAGACCAAGATCAGCTATTAGATGTCGATTTATGCATGATTAGATAGTTACATGAAGCTTATAACTTTATTTAACTAGAAATCATCTAATTTTCATGAATAAGGGCATGTGAAGGTCAGATCTGAACTAAAACTATAGAAAGCACCTTAAACCTTATCACATAGCCTTCTGGATGCAGAAGCCTGGTTCTAGAATCCCCCAATACTGCCTCAGGTGAGACTATAATCATCCCTCTATGGCTCTGTGGCTTCCTCTACTCCCTGTGGCTCTGTGTCTGGCCCCTCTGGCTTTGTGGCTCTATGGCTCTACATCTGGCCATCTAGCTCTATGTGTTCTATAACGCATTCCTATTATAAACGCCCGCTTACAGCGTGGCAAGGAGAATGGGAGCCATTTTTACAGTGGGAAATACATAGGTAGCCTTTTTCGTGCATAATTCTAAAACAATAGCATAACGGAATACAGAGGAAAACATGTTAAAAACACATCGTTAGCCAATACAGCTAGAACTCAAATTTTATAGAATCACATCCAAAATCCCATCGGGTTCGCCTTTCTATTGCAAATCACAAATCGCATGGAAAAATGGCCAAAAACCCATTTACATAGGAAATACATTGAAACGCTGAATTTCTGGATTTCAAATATTATGAAATCATGTCTAAAATCACATCGAGTCTGCCCCTTTATCACTTATTTAAATCACACAAACAGGAGGTCAAAACCTCAAATACATGGGAATACACAGAAAATCTGAAATTCTGGACTTCAAATTATATTCAATCGCATCTATAAACCCTATCGGGTTCGTGCCCTGATCACTAATCGCAATTGCGCTGTGTCAACGACCCTTTGTATCAGGGATCACCAATTGTCGATATCGGCGCATTTCTATCGGTCCCATCGCATGCTGCATATGGTCTCTCCTCTGATTGCCTATCAATATCGTCGATTGCTTTATCGGCACATTGCTATCGCAACAGCCCCGGGAGTCTGAACAACATCCGATGCATTGTTCTGATGCGATATATATATATATATATATATATATATATATATATATATATATATATAGATATATATATTATATATATATATATCATCGATTCACTAATCCGACTCATCACATATCGCAACCGGCTTTGCCTGGGGTCCCGATATCAGGTGAAGGCCTACCTCCAATGTAATAAGTCAGAGGTCGCAATCAAGGTTCCTTCTACCTTTGGCCTAAGTCCTTCCCTTGACTTTCATTTTCCTCTGTGAGGAACATTTTAGACTTAGAAGTCTATTCTAGATCCATTTTGGATCACACCTTCCCACTAAAAGAACTTTTGGTCTCCAAAAGGCTGGCATACTGATCTGAATAGTAAATGAGAGTAACATCACCTTCTACTTTCAGTCTCCATACACTTGCCTTGCATAGTGCCTCTGAACCAAAGCCTTTGACCACTTCCTTCCTGGATGTGCTAGTCCTCCTAGGAAGAATTGTCTTCCTCCTTGACTTCCTACAGAACTTCTATTGAGAAGGTCATAGAAGGTAGTTTGAACTTCTCTACCTTGATCATTGATCCAAGGCGGCTCAAACCAATGTGAAGTTACATATGCTTCACAAAATTTTCATTTGTACCTTCTTGACATGCTGTCAACAACAAATGTTAACAACAATAGAAATACAGACAACAACTGGATGGCCTAAACTCCTACTTTGACAAAAGAAATAGATTTTCACATCTTGTGAACACCTCCATGTCTTAAATCTGCATACAAATGATTGGCTAGATAACAAGCCCACAAAACATGCCTTTAAAACAAATGATCCTTCAAGTCAAGCATGTCTTTACATCTTTTCTATATGCTTTTTCAAAGATGAAACACTTCATCATTATCTCCATATTGGAGACCAAATCAACTTTTCTCAAGTCAATATTGCATTGCATGAATGTTTAAAAACAAAACAATCAACCCTTCGAGTTAATTACACATACATATTCAAATACAAGGATATCATCAACATCCATGTCTTCATGCACATCGTTCTCATTAATGCATTTCATCCTTCAACTTTTGCTTAAGCACACTATACTTTCGAAGCTGAAATGAATATAATGTTGCAATAACAAAGTGAGTCTCCTACTCAACTTTTCCATTCACCTTCTTGGTAAAATCCTGCAACTTTCATTCCATTAACAAAGAAATGCAAATATATGCATCAAATCAAAAGACATGCAATCTTAATTAGATAATAATTCAAACCATTTCTTACCAATCCATTTCAAAGGTGCTACCTTTGTCTGCACATCAACATCAATATGTGAATCATCCTGAAACACATCAATCATGGAAACTTCCTTTCCATCCCTACCATTTTCTCTTTCCACCTTCTTTAACTTTTGTGGAAGCATTGTTGGATTCATAATCCAACACCTTTCAACAATGTGTCCTTGCTTATGGCAGTGAGTGCAACACATGTGCATCCTCTTGACAACATGATTTTCCTTGTCCAATGGACCTTTGGCTTCTTGCTTCTTTCCCTTCAAAAGTGTCCTGTCTGTGGCCATTCTCTTCCAACATCTAGAAACATGATGGTTATCCAAACCACAAAAGGAACATGCAATTCTTTTCCAATGCTTATATGGAAATTTACCATGCTAAACATAATCAAAAGGAATATGATTAGAACCAGATTTACACCATTCTCTTTCACCTTTATTGTCTTCATCAAGAGGTGACTTGAATGAAGAAGTGGCTCCCTTTTGAACACCATCAATCGCTTCAAGGTTATTAGAGTTTCCACAACTCTCTGCTTCAAGTGCATGCTTATGAACATCTACATCCTTCAAACGATGTTTCAAGCTATTGCATTCTCCCTAAATACAATCTTCACACTCTTGAGGTAGAATACCTACAATGAAACTCCTTCTTGGAGCTATTTCAATGGTCTTCATGGTAGCTTTGGAACTTTCTCCATAAGACTGTCCATAGCCAAGACCCAAATACTTAGGCCTTCCCTCAACCATTATTGGCTCAACAATACCTTGTGCATGTTTGGCCAAGCCTTTTCCTTCATAGCCCATCTTGGACATTAACTTGGAACCTATGCCTCTAATATGTTTTTCAAAAGAACCAATATAAGCATTCTTAGAAGAATTTGAAGACAAACATGAATTGTTTATCTCTTCTTCAAGCTGATACTTAACTAAGGATTCTTTGGAAACAAAGAGTTATGTCTCCAACTCATGCATCCTTTCTAGGTTCATATTTTAAATATGACATTGCTTGTCCATTTCCTACAATTTTTCAAAAAGCAACTACTTCTTTTCCTCAATGGAATTCAACTACTCTCTAAGTATGTTGCTCTTCCTTCCATCATGAACAAATCTTGCTTCATATCTCCATCAAAGAATCTTGTGAAGAAAGGAGAATTTGAGGACTCACTTGTGGAAGTAGTCATTATCAAAATGAACAAAACAACTTCAAACAAGATTAATAAAGAGCTTATTCAAGCAAGATTTTGCAACAAACATCTTGTGCTTCAAGGATTGATTTGAGGTCCTTTAGGATAAGAAGAATGCCTTCAGCCCTTCTTCCTTCTTGTCCTCTCCTGGACTGAGCTATCAATAGCTTTCCCTTCACCTCTGCAAACTCAAACAATAGTCAGTCTGAAAACAAGTATACAATCAATCAGACAATCAATCCTTGACTACATAAAGACCTTTCAAACAAGCAATCTTTGTTCTATCAATCAAGCATTGCAATCTCATACCACTTTCTCTGATATAATCAGCTTTGATATCACCTTCTTTGAAGGTGGGGTTAATCAAACTTAAGCTCTAACACCACCTTATTTGAAATGGGGCACTAAAGGCTTCTTGTCAAGCTTACAAGAACCTCTCCCACTTCAAATCTTAGATATATTCCCAAGATCTAGCTTATGATTAACCAATTACGGAATGAAAAAGTGCTTGAAAATAGGTGTATGCTGGTGTTTGTTTTTAACTGTTAATGTGCTTTAAGTTCACTTGCTTATGCTGACATAAAATACATATAACAGTAAATAAAATAGAAAATAAGCGAACACATAAGACACCAATATAATATGGATTTCACCCAAAACTCTTGGGCTACGTCTCCTTGAGCTCTAATCACTCAATTAGGCTCTTTGGGATTATGGTTGAATTATTTTACAAGATCCATGATGAACTCCATTGGTTTACAACTGAACCTATGGATTTAGAATAACATCTTATCCCGTTGTCTATCCTTACTCTGCAAACAAATCTAGGCTTCTCTGGACTAGACTCCTCCAATCAGTTCTCTAAGCTATCTTGCTCTAGCTTGCACCAACTCCCTCAGAGATTTTTCACTATCTCTGGAATGCCTTCTTTTATCTTCAGCACACTTTGAACACCAGCAACAACTTGATCATTTCAACCTCTTTGATATTCTGCAGCTTCACTACAACATCACGGCTCTTAGAAGTCTTCTTTGAGCTCTTTGGCTCTGTGGCTCTCTAGCTCTGCAACTCTATTGCACTTGGCTCCTGAAGAATCACCCCTTTGCCATCGTGCCAACATTAGGTGGCTTCTCTGACTTTTTCAGAGCTCTCTGACTCTACAACCTTGTGGCTCTCGGATCTGTCCCTTAGCTCTCTGTGTTATCTCTTAGCCTTTGTGCAACTATGAGCTTCTCTCAGCCTCTAAGTGCCTTTTGTGTTCACTCGACCTCTAAGTGGATTCTCAGCAACCTCCCAAAAAATCTCTATGCTACCTCTCAATCATGCTCTTTGGCTTTTGTGAGGCCTCCTTTTGGCTCTGTGGCTTCCTGTCCGTTTCTCTGTGTATAATCATCCCTCTATGGCTCTACGGCTTCCTCTTCTCCCTGTGGCTCTGTGTCTAGCCCCTCTAGCTATGTGGCTCTATGGCTCTGCGTCTAGCCATCTAGCTCTACGCATACTATAATGCATTCATATTACAAACACCCACTTACAGCGTGGTAGGGATAATGGGAGTTGTTTTTACAATGGGAAATACACAGGCTTCCTACATAATTCCGGAAACAGTAACATAATAGAATACACAGGCAAGCATGTTAAAAACACATCATTATAGAATCACGTCCATAATCCCATTGGGTCTGCCTTTCTATCGAAAATCACAAGTTCCATGGCGAAATGGCCAAAAAATCATTTACATGGGAAAGACAATGAACATCTGAATTTCCAGATTTCAAATATTATGAAATCACATCTATAATCCCATTGGGTCTGCCCCTTTATCGCTTATCACAATCGCATAGGTGGGAGGTCAAAACCTCAAATACACGGGAATACACAAAAAATTCAAAATTCTAGACTTCAAATTATATTCAATCGCATCTATAAACCCTATTAGATCTGCACCCTAATCGCTAATCACAATCGAGCTGTGTCAATGGCCCTTTGTATCGAGGATCACCAACTGCTGATTTCCGATCACCGATATCGACGCATTGCTATCAGCCCTAATCGCATGTCGCATATGGTCTCTCCTCTGATCGCCGATCAATATCACTGATCGCTTTATCGGCATATCGCTATCACAGTGGCCCTGGGGCTTTGAACAACGTCCGATGCATTGTTCCGATGTGATATTATTATATATTTCATATTATTAATTATTTTTATCTTATATCTCCCGGGATATCACAGCGGCTCTGGGGGTTTTGAACAACATCTGAGCATTGTTTCCATGCGATATATATATATTGTATATATATATTATATATATTATATTATATAATATATATATATATATTATATTATATATCAATATATCGCTGATTCGCCAATCCGACTCATCACATATCACAGTTGACTCTGCCCAGGGTGTTGATACCGGGCAAAGGCCTACCTCCGATGCGAAAAGTCGGAGGTTGCAATTAGGCTTCCTTCCGCCTTTGGCCTAAGTCCTTCCCTTGACATTAATTTTCCTCTGTGAGGAACACTTTATACTTAGAAGTCTATTCTAGACCTATTTTGGATCATTGGTGTCAATTGAGTCAATGTTGAGTAAATTTTGTAGTTTCTTTTTCTAACAAATATAAAGTCTCCATGAAATATGGAAGCGGACTGCAAAGCTAGTAGAATTCAAATGGGCTTTAGTCCCTTAGTTGGGTAAGTGATAGAGGTTTTTTGAGACCCTCTCATGGTCTGTGAACCATGGTATTGTAAAGAAAATTCTTTATAACGTTGAGTCATAGCGATTCTTAGAAGTTAAATTTTAGAGAAGAATCATTGTAAGGGAAAGGTGCTAAGTGAGGAAAGGTGTGTTTCATGTACTTAGGCAAAAGGGGAAGGCTCCTAAAGCTAAGTGTATGAAGACGTTGGTAAGTCCACAGGCTAAGTGCACAGGCCCCTACAGTTGAGAGCACAGGGAGAAGAAGTCTATAATTGAACATTTACACTTAATAAAGATAGTTTTATGTGAATTAATGCTTATTTACTATGCGACACTAGTAGATCTGTAATATTTATGCATGATAACTATACTTAAGTACCTTTGTGAAGATCTAGAAGTCGTTAGATATATTTTCAGTAGTTTTTAGATTGGAAGGATTAGAACTATGAGAAGGAATATCTAAGTTGAAGGGATATCAGGAAACCATCACATGGGCCTCTAGATGTAGAAACATGGTTATAACATCCCCCAATACTACTTCGAGTGAGATTGCAGCCTGCACTTTGCAGGTTGTTGCCGAAAGGGCCAATAGTAAGGGTTTTGTTGGTTGGCATAGTTAAGCAAAACCTGGGCCAGGCCTCATCAAGCCAATAAATGGTTCTGTTGTCAGGACCATGATCTATCTGAGGAATGTGTGATGTCGAATATGTAGTTCCCTACCAAGATGGAAATCAAAAAGTGGTTTGGTCAAAAGTTTCACGTGTTTGTAGCTTAGGAGAATAGAAACCCACGATTATCTAAGGAACAATGGTTGAATAGATCCCTATACAGAGACAAAACCGAAGCTTTTTTCTATTTCTTCCCTTGCGAATTGCATGAGTATTTGTCTAAATTAGCAGACAATCAGGGTACGTGGAGGCTTGAAAGCCCTTATTGTGTGGACTCTAGAGCTGGTGAAGTGTCTAGAAGCTTCAAAAAATATCATCGCGCAGGTTGTTGATCATTGGATGCATTGTATCATGGGAGGATTCATCACTAATATTGCGATTGATATGACCATAACCTATAGCGAAGAAAAGTGAAGTCACCTCAAGGGACCGTGCAGTCACTTCAAGGGACCGCGAGGTAAGTATTTAAAATATCTAAAAACTTGGTTTAAGATGCTATTGTGTGAAAAATGGGTTATTCCATTACCTTAATGTTTGGGACTATGCGAAGCGGAAAACCCTTCAGAAGGAACGATTAATCAGGCTCTGAATATAGTCTTCTATTAGGATCCTCTTCTAGGGATGACGAAGGAACTGTTTTGAGTACACCATGAAGCACGATGTAGATAGTAAGTCAGAGTATCTTGAGGATACCTCACCCATCCATTCCACCTCCACCTCCACCTTTGCCACATACAGCTACACCTTCACCTCCACCTCCACCTCCACATCAACCATTCAACATGGAAAATGCAATGAAGATGTCGATATTTAAAGGGGTATCAGGCGAAGACCCTGAAAAATTTTGGTTTGTTGCAAATGTTGTGTGGACAGCACAACAGATCACTGATGATAATATAACGAAGCACATCTGGTCACAATGCTGCAGGATAGGTCACTGACTTGATATATTAAATTATTTCAAGATATACCTTGTGCGACATTGGCAGAAACTCAACGAGTGTTGAACATTGAGTTTAAGAAGCCTAAGTCTCAGGCACAGTCAGTAATAGAGTTCAAAGAGAAACAACAAAAGGTAAGTGAATCCTCTTGGGATTTCTATCAAAGGCTAAAATGCTTCATCTAGGGAGTTATATGAACATAACAGATGATCAACACGAAGATTGGCACATTGCTTCGTTGTTGCCTCACCTCAAATTACCATTATCACAACAAAAGATAGGAATGTAAGAAGAGGCTATGGAGATTGCGATGAGGTTGGAAGCCTTGCCAATACAAGATACAAACTTTGGAGTATAATAGATTCAATCACAGCTATCAAGGATGTACATGGAGTTGCAGAGCTTGAAGACAGGGAAGGAAGCTCAACCAGAGGTGCGTGCTGAAGTTTGGTGTATAAAATCCAAAGACAAGGGACATAATAAGGATCACTACCCTGTTTATCAGAATTACCTGATTAGAGGAGGTTCTTAGCCTATGAAATCTAATAACACTGCGAGACCAAGCATGGGAGTACCATTATTGTGCACTATCTTCCAAATAGCTGGGAAGCACGTAGCTGATAATTGCCATCTCTTGTAAAATTTTGTTCAAAAACCACAACAATTTTTTTGTACTTTCCATTAATCAGTTGGACATGATGAGTGAAAATGCCGATGTTATGAATTGATGATGGAAAATACCCATACCTATCGAATGTAGGGAAAACATCAGCCTCATGATTAGGGTGCGAGTGCCATGCTTGGAGGATTTCAAGGTTGTGGAAGAGGAAGAGGAGGGGTTAGCAAAGGTCACAAACAAGTAATAAGTGACTGTCAAAACCCAATGCACCCATCTTGCCAATATTGCAGATAGTTTGATCATGTGATAGAATATTTCCCAGTGTTGATAGCTAAGATGCAGGATAAAAATATGCAACAACCTACATAGAACATCTAGATGATGAGGGCAGAGCCTCAAGAAAATGATCATAGCATCAATATCATAACGCATAGTGGTATGGCCTAAGGAGAATATAAGGGAAAGAAACCAGAAACCAAAGGATAGGTGCACAAGGTTGTTGAAAAGGAATTAGGGTTTGACCTCAACCAAGCTAAAGAAACTTTTATGGAGGCCAAGAAGAATTTTTTTGAAACTTCTATGTCAGGGAGTCAAGAGAAATCAGTTGGAAATAGTGAAGTATAGGATGTGGATCCCTCACTATTAGCCACTTCTATGAAACCATGTATGAAGATGTTGAGGGATAAGAACATAGTGGAAGGGCTCCACGAGATAATTTATAATTGTATGGGAAAAAAGAAGATTCCTTCATAATAACATGCTATGAGGAAACTAGGTAAACAAATGAAGCGAACATGGAACAAGATGACAATGACTGCACATCACTACAACAAAACTAGCGATTTGCGACAGTTTTAGTGCCAGATTTTAGTGCATTTTTTTTGTAATTGTGATGAGAAACCTAGTGCTAAATATAGCTCTATTGTACAATTTTTAAAGCGTCCTTTCTTGTGCCTAATTTTGCATCCTTTTTCATGCTAGATTTTGCATCATTTTTTTGCATCAAATTTTGAACCAAGATTTGCATCTTAGTTTATGATAGGTTTTTCTTCTAGTTTGTGTCATTTTTTGCATCTATTTTTCATTGTCTTTTGCTTCCTATTTTGTGTCATTCTTTGCTTCCATTTTTGTGCCATCATTTGCACCAAGTTTTCACCATATTTTTCATCCAATTTAACGTCTTTTTCTGCATCCATTTTGTGCTAGTTTTTGCATCTAGTCTTATGTCAGGTTTTGCATATAGTCTTACACTAGTTTTTACTTCTATTTTTGCACCAGCTTTGGTGCCTATCTTTGCACCATGTGTTGAATTTGATTTAGCACCAAATTTTGCATCCATTTTTGCGCCCATTTTTGCATCTTGTTTTATGTCTTTTCTTACATATATATATATATATATATATATATTATATATATATAAATTATATATATAATAATATATATATAAATATATATATTATATATATATATATATATATATATATATATATATATTCCCTTTCTTGCGCCCAAGTTTGCATCCTAAATTTACACCATGATTTGCATCATCATTTGGCATCTTAGTTTGTAACATTTTTTGCTTCTTTTTAGCACTCAACTTTGCACCTTATTTTACATCTAGTTGTCTGTCTTTTTTTTCATCTAATTTGGTTTCCATTTATGTGTCCTTGTTTTTGCCCAATTTGATATCCTTTTGTATGCCATGTTTTGTTCCCTTCTTTGTGTCAACTATTGCACAATTTTTCACTTCTAGTTTAAAACACTTTGTATGTCATTGTTTTCATTTTGTATTAATTCCTAGTTAACATCCAATTTTACTTTCAATTTTGCATCCATGGTTACATCCGCATTTGACTTCTTATGTAGAGTATATTTTTCTTTACATATATGAAGCCCCTTTATAAATTCATTTTACTAATTTCAATTGCATAGTGAAATATATCATAGTTTCTAAATATCATTAAAGAAGATATCACAATTCAAAATCATTTGTAAAGAAATTTAAGGGAAATTGACAACATCCATCCAAAAAAATAACAATGTCATCATATACAATGATTCATTGGCAATTTGCAACACATATGTATAAAATAGGAACATAATACTAATAAGACCAGTATTGTTTTTAATTAAAACAACTAAAATTCAAATATGATTAACAGATCAAAATATTTCACGAATATCATTATTCTACAATAAATTAACAACATACATCCAATATATAAATAAAATAAAAATATGATAATGATAATATCATCATCATGTTTAATCAAATCAAACTCATCATATGATTACAAAATCAAAATGTTTCATTGATATAGGGTAAATTCACAACACCCATCTATACACAATAATTTCTTCATAAAAAACAATGCATGTGCATGCCTAGCTACCACCACCAAGATCATCCTCATGATCATCTTGACCATCCTCATTAGTCTCATCCACATCACCACCAACACCATAACTATCATCATCATCTCCTCCTTCACCACCATCATCCTCATCCTCATCCTCACCATCTCCTGATATATGTTGAGCATAGTTTGGATCATCATCGTGACCATTATCTTGGCAATCATTACATATAGCATTCTGACAAAAAAAATCAATATTACATGTTAGTATTAATTACATAACACAACACATGTTTTTGTTATACAATGCTAACCATAAAATGAGGTAACATATAATATCTAATAGTACTAAAAAATAAAATGAAAATATGGTTCAAAAATATATTGGAAATCCAACTAAGATTACATACGATAGAGTGCTTGAAATTTGAGCCACTAGTTGAAGGCCAATAGAATCTCCTAGCAAGGGTATGGTGAGATAAGACTAGGGGTAGCCTGTTGCATGTTGTGGGTAAAATATAGCTAACTGCATTGATTAATTGATGAAGGATTGCCTTATGGATCCACAAATTTAGGGAAAACTTGCTTGCTTACTAGCGTGCCATGAAAGTTGATCCACCAATTGAAGGCCAATAGAATCTCTCCTAGCAGAGGTATGGTGAGATAAGACTAGGGGTAGCTTGTTGCATGTTGTGGGAAAACTATAGCTAGCTACATTGAAGTTCCTAATATGGTGCACTTTAATGCGTCACTTTATTTTGGATTATTTGACTTTCTTAGAAGGTTAAGAACGTTTTGGCTCGACAAAAACAATTTATAAGTAGAAATTGAACATCTCAGTACATTATAATATAAAAAACTAGTAAAAGCTGGTGGACCAACAAATAGATAAATTACTTAATAAAAAAACTTGAACCAAAACCTTACCTTGATAAAGATGTTGGTTTGTTTGAACACGACGCTTAGACATGTTTGTGGAACTATCAAATACAGATGATTTTGCAAAATCATAACCTATAGAAAAGCCTTTAGGATCTCCTCCTCCCAGTTTTTCTCTTAAATTCATTTGTAAATTTGAATTCAGAATTCCCCGCAAAAGAAACAATTACTTACTACAAAGGGCTACAAACAATCAAAGGATGAAGTATCTTCAATTGATATAAAAGGATGCACAATACTGACAAATTGAACTTCCTACAAGGATCAACAATTTTCATAGATTAGATATTTCTTTCAAGTCCAAATAGAGTGAATAAATTTAATACCTCTCTCGCATTCATAGTGTTGTTTTGTGAGCATGATCTAACCACCTTTGACTGCGCAAAGTTTCCCTATTAAAAAACATTTTTTCCCTTGAGAACCCATGTTCACCATTTCTCTCAGAGATGAGCCCCGTTTAACACTTTCTACATGCCACTGGTTCATTGAATCCATTCCTACTGCCTGCTGGAGCATGTGCCTAGGGGCATTCTTAGCATATCATTTCCAGAACTTTCACTTGAACCAATATTCATTTTACTTACCTAGCTATATCACCATTGATTCAGTCATATTGATTGATTTCATAGATATGTGGATGTAACAATTCCCATTGATTGTACTATGTGTCAATCATTACTATAGTGTAGCATTTTATATGTAATGGTAAAAAAATTCAGAGATGCCTTCTACATTTCTTGCTCAAAAATGCTACATATTAGAATTTCAATATTTAATTAGGATAAGATGATGAGTAAATGGGAATCATACTTAACAAATAAAAAAGGAATAATTGCTAAATAATAAGCAGTCTCTATGGTCATGTTGTTACCTCATTATATGTGGTCTGACACTTGCCCTCAACCTTCTAACTGACTGGACATAGTTAAACAATCGACAATAAGTGAAATAAACCCCCGAGGCCAATGTATAATACAAATATAATTACAAGCATGCCCTAAGGACACCATGTATAACAAACAAAAACATTATTTGTTAGTGGATCAAGATTTTTTTTGAGCTAGTCAACCACAGGGATTAAACAAAACTCCACACGTATTAGCTACCCACATTCTCTCCATGGCTGGAGAGGTCCACACCTGACTTGCATTTGTCCTCCCTCTATGCCCCATGACTGCCATTATGAGAACAAAGATATATGAATCTACTATCGATTTATATCAATTCCATTACCTCCAGCAACATAAAGACATCCATCCATCAACATGTGCCAAAAGACAATTTCAGCCAGAAAAAGAAAGAGAATAGGTGAATTGTGAGGATACGCCTTTCATGCTGAACTGTTAGAGTCCCCTCTCGCCCTTCTCCCCACCATTGACTTTAGGAACTCTTTTTCTCTTCTTTGTGATGTTCAAGTGCAAAGGTACAACCAATCAGTAATGCTCTATCTTAAACATGACAAATACACAACCCCAAGAAGCTAGCAACATAGATGAATGAGACTCACCTTGCAGTATATGAAGAATCTAAGTCCTGATGATGAATATCTAAACTTTGTACCCTTTCCATATGATTGTTTCACGAAGGTGTTGCAATTACTGCATCACTACCTCTTCATACACCACTTCCACTTTCCACAGAAATTGATTGCCCTGGTGCACTTGCAGAAGATCCTAAACATCTACCGGCAATTGCAATTGAAGGATATTCTCCCTCCCCTTGCTGTAGCATTGATTTATTTTCGTCAACATTCATTCCTGCACAGAATAAAGTTAAAAATTTGCTCAAATTAAGAAAGGAATTAAATATCTAGAACTCTTTTAGGAAAGAAGACTAAAAGACATTTACAATCCAAATTGCCATTAACAGTTGATAGTAATTGGCAAGCATGATCCTTCATTAGCAACTTTTCTCTTCTTATTAAATCCAAACATGTTTCTATAAATAGAAGGCTAGCCACTTCAACACCTTCACTGAGTTGGTAATCAGTACTATGATCCGATGTCTTTTTTTCCTAGTGCAATATTATAAATAAGTTTGTATTGTCAAGACTTGACATCTTCTACAGAGGCAGAGGGGAAGAATTAGAAGGTAGGAGTAAATAACAACCAAGGAGAGACCTAACTTATTGAGCCTTATTGTATCCAAATATATAAAACTTCTAAAACTTGATTGATTTTCTTAATTCTACAATTTCTTGCTATGATTTGGATGATAGTAATAAAAGCATGTCTTTGCTTCATAATCTCTCTCTCTCGGGGGCTTACCTCCTAGAAAAACCTTCAGTTAAGTTTCAATTTAAGCATCTCCAAATGAGGCATGAACAACTCTTGAAGAAAACTGGGGTTGCATGAGTAAAAGTAAAAGCCCTAGAGTATCATTTTGTTTCTGTCTATTTCTAATCCTTGGCACTGACTAAAACGATTCTAGAAGAGAATTGGGACCAAATAATTGGCCTTCAACATGTTTCTGTATGGCTTATCTAGATTCTAAAATACAACAACGAACACATATTGATCTTCTGGAAACATAGAAAACATAACACCACACTTCAGTAGATTAGTAATTTTCCAAATATGAAGGTAGATATTTCTCATCATAGTTTTCATTATGGTTCATGTTCAATTTAAGGAGCATGTTAGTTTTAAATTTCTTATGTGGAGAGTCATTGTAGATCTGTTGTACTGTCCAAAAGTGGTTATTGTAACTTTGGTCATACCACTGTGAATTAGCTTCTACGAAAAGCAGATTGGATAGTATTGTATTATTCATTTGAATTCAAGGTAAAACTCATCCAAATTGCAAAAACATATAAGAGATATCAATTTGTTATAAACACTACATCTTCATCTCCCTCTACTATCTGTTGTGAACTTTTGCATTTAGCTAGCCAACTTGTTATTTTGCTAGCCAACCTATTATGTTAAATTAAACTAACTCAACAGGGAATTTTCTAAACTGATCCTTAAATGTCAACAAGAAATCGCTGGAAGAATCAGCTTTAATCAGGCATTCCTTCCTCTTCTTCTTACTATGATCCCTCTTTATTCCAGCACCAATGGAAGTGGTGGCTATAGCCTGATGATTGGTAATAGAAAGGGTATTTTCATTATTTTCAATAGTATTATGGACTACTTTTGTAGCCTTTTGTTTTGCAGCTTCTTGATGAAATACGGAGGGATCAATGGCCAGTAGTAGCTAATAGTAGAGCTAATAATAGTTTTCTTTCAATTTAATGAAAAAATATCTAAGCCACAAGGTGCAACCCAAGCAAGAACTACTAGAATAGTCACTACTATCACCAAATCAACCTATCCTCTCATTTTTGGTTGACTCTTCCCCAACTTAAGGAATACATACCTTTGTCTTTCATGATCACTAGAGGCTACTTCAAAGCCTTCTTCTTGATCTCATAGTCTTGGGCATTGTTACTGCCTTCAAGATTTAATTGTGGGCTTTCTTCAAATGATCTAGGACACTTAGAAATGCCTCTGTTCAGGATATCAAGTTAGAATAAGGCACTGGTATATTTTTATTTTTTAGCCATAAATCTGTGTTTTCCACTCTATGTTTAACAAGTTGTGAGGCTTGGTTCAATGTGCATATTTAAAGGGCTTTGTACTACAAAGGAAAATTCCCTCTAAGTTTAAGAGGTAGTGAAGCTTGGTTCAATTTGGATATTTAAAGGGCTTTCTGCTGCCAAGGACAATTGCCATATCCATTAAAAAAGGGGAAGTGGTCTGTCTTTTTGAGGTACAAACAAGTTGGGTTGCTTGACATTAGCAGATATCTTGAATCACAGGTTTGATGGGAGGATGCCTCTCTTGCTGCACATTTAAAACAACAAATACACAACATTTCTTTGGGATGTTGTAATAGATATATTACTGTTGTGCAAAGTTTGTTTCCAAAGTGTTTGAAAATAAACTCATGCTTGTGTAGTAGTTTGTATTGATTTTCTTGAATGAAAGTTTCACATGTGCATTTGTGAGCAATAAACAGTTTGTAATGCTTGGCAATATATTCCAGTTGTTCTTATGTGCATTATAACCATGTTATGTGAGTTTTAGCACTGAAATGTCTTATTATCGTGGGCATGAATAGATGAGTAGAATTGCATTCTAAATGGTTGATAAAATGGTATGCATAAGTTATTCTTCACAGTTTATGCCCACTTCAACAAACAAAATGCAAATCTAGGTTTTCATAGCAATATTTGACATACTGCTTATTTTTCTCATTCAGAACCAAAAGTGGCAATTCCATAGTATGTCTGGAAATACTTGAAAGACCTACAATACTTTTTCTTTAATTTATATGAAGTGTCACTGTTATCATTAATGGTCTTCATCAACCCTTAGTCATTCATTGATTGTAAAATATTTAAAGAATAGTCACTTAGAATTAATTCTCTGTTTCATGCTTCAACCCACTAGGATTAGGATTTTTTCATAACAGTTGCAATCTGTGGATAGTTTCAATGATTACACTTTCATATTTAAGAAAATAAATGCATGAATGCCTTCAAATGTTGGTTTTGAAATGTTGTTATTTCAAATTGAAACTTAGATTGGTTGTTTGTAAATTTATTACATGCATTTCACATCTGAATATATTGTACCTTATCACTTGGACTTACAACATAAGAAAGTCTTGGTTTTGTCGCTTAGGTTTCCAAGTAGTTTTCCTATGAGATATATTGTTAAATGTATGAAGAGATGATGTAATAAAAACACCTGGCAAATGTCTTGTTGAGCAATTTGCAGCAATTGATAGAGCCAAGTGTTTCCTTTATAGGCAGTAAAAGATACACATAGAAAACTTTACTTCCTTTTATGGTTATCGCCATCGGGATATATAGCAAGAGTATTGTTCAGGGAAGCCTCCCTTGTGGTGATAATATAAACCTTGAAGAGTTTTATATGCTAGGTTTCACCAGGCAGAACCTGAAGACCCCATGGCCCAATGTACAGGGCACTCATCATTTTTTTCTTCAAAAGACCAGGAGTCAACAGGTACCTATTGACCATTTCTCTCTCCTCTCTATTCTTCTTCCTCAAATTTCGCAACCCTATGGGGAATTTTATTAAATTTCACTAGTATGATGACCTTTTATAAAAGGCCTAGAGAACTTGGGACTCGATCGTCGAGTGAGTACCTCTAGAGTGTTTTTTCACCTAGCTAATTATTCTTGCTTTTCAACAATGAATAATTAAATGAGTTTTTCAATCACCTACCTGAAAAGTTAGAGCAGAAGCTTTCATGATTGAGCCCTAGGTCCATCCTAATGCCTAGAGTTGATGTATATTACCATACTAGGACATATCTAAAGTGTCATGAAATTTGAATAGGTTTTGATATGATTTTTTAATTTATTAAAAATTCCTGCAGAATGGGATTGTTAATTAGTTCAATTTTTTTAAATAAATGAGCCGAAAATATGTTGGGGCCCAAGGGCTTATAAGTACTTAAAAAATATGCTCTCTACCCCAACATTCTTCTAGAGTCCACTTTGAGGTCCAAAAGATGACTTATGGTCCCTCAAAATCCATTTTTCCTATTTTAGTGGTATAAAGTGGTGACAAAAATTGAAAAAATTAATAAATGGTGGACAAAATAAATATGTCACCAAGTGGAAATGATGTGGAAAAAAAAATTGAATACTAAGTTAATGATGACTTAGACAGCCACATAAGAGGACCAAATTTCAATGCCAAGTGAGGGGTGAACTTGTGCTTTCTACAACAGTTTGGGGTGACCAAATCCCACCAAATGTGGTCCATCTTCAGTTAGAAAGAGGGTTAAGTCCATCAAGTTGAGTGTTGATAGTCAAAGGGTGGTAAAAATGGGAGTTAACTCCCCCCATCCAGCCATGTGTTAACACATAGCTAGCGGCCATCTATTACAGCCCACTCAGGCCAGCCAAGATCTTCCACGCACAGGCCTGTTCATATGTCATTTATTGGAGGATTATTCACAACAGTTAACCACAATTTTTGAGGGAGTTTGTCTCCCATTCTCTAAACTCATCGCATATGTGGCTAGCATCTACACCAATGCACATATCTCAAGAAGAATATGTTGCCAACATAGGACATGCTACAATAGATTGACTTCACACTTGGGAAGCCCTTGTGCCATGTGGCGAATTCAACCCTCATTAGGATTTCCGTCGCTATGCCACTTGTTGGATCACTTCTTCATTGTGATTCTATCCTAAATATGCATAAATAAACCCACATACCTCTCATTCTCTCATGGTTGGGAAACTAATTCTTGGGTATATGCTATGATTTTATTATTGCACACGATAATAAAGAAAAGTCTTTGAAGGTTTTATCTTGGCATGATGTTGGTGATATTTTCTTGATGCAAGGTATATTTGTGTTTTTTTGAATTGGTTTTGTTTCATTTCTTTTGGCCGAGCAAGTTCCAAATAGGGAGAGTATTGCCTAGGAAGAGGCAGACAAGTATTTGACTATCATCTAACAGTTGTGCAAATTTGAATAGATTTCATTGTGTGTTTGTGAATAACACAAGTTATTTTTTTCTCTTTTGCAAAGCTATTCCTTGAGTTTATTAATTGTTGGATGCAAGTATCTTAGGTGAAGCACAGGTTAATTTTGAAAGATTGAAGGTTTGGGTAAATTGCTGGGCATATCAACCAACCTTCAAGAACGAAGTCATGATCTTGCCATCATTAGGGGCAGCCAAAGACATCCAAAAGGAGGACATTGAATCTAAAAAATTATTCCCTCAAAATTCTAATTTTTTTCTCTTCGTTACCTTATTTATGGATTCATTGAAAATTTAAGCTATTTGAAGGCTATTTAGTGGCTGACCTAAAGGCCACAAATCAACGAAGAAGATTTGGTTTAACCCAACATTTCTTGGTTTCCATAGGGTAGAGTTTTATTCAAGTTTTAGTATAGTTAATTTGTTAATTTTTTCTAATTCAGTTTGATCACTAATCTAGTGGATGCCCAAGTAAGCTTGGCCTCTTTCACATGGCTTTTGCTACCCTTTTTTGTAGGTATCAAGTGTCTCCTAAAGCTGATTTGTATCTCCTCTTTTGGACTGATATTGGGCGGCAAGGAACTTGCTTCTTGGCAGATTTCCTCTACCTAAGAAAGCTTATTTCAGTGCATTTGATTGGATATATTTGCCCTTTTTTGGATTGATATCTAGCAGTTGTACTAGAAGACCTAAAACTACATTTTGAGATGATTTTGGGGTAGCTTTTGAAAGTGAAAGAAAATTTGTGGATTTGGACAACAAGGACAAGAAAACTCTTTAACTAGTAGACCATTTCATTGTACCTTCCAGAGTGGTTCTACATTCCAAGGATTCCTCATGGATTCCCTATTTTGTAACTCATTTAGACTTCTCTTCTCATTCATAAAGGGAGTTCAAAGCTTTGTTGGGTTTTGATCTTATCAGTGAGTGAAAGACCAAACCAAATTTTGTAACTATTTCTAATTAACATCTAGTTTGATTTTTTAATCACTTCTAACTATTGTAAGGAGGTATCTCTCCCTTTTGAGGGATCATTTGTAAACTTCCTCCAAAAGAAACTTCCTTTCCATCCCTCATTTCATAAGAGGGAACCAATATAATACAAAGGCACTTGTTCTTGGGAGCTTGGTGACCTTTTCCCCTTGGCATTCCACCCTTCCTCATTTGTGGAAGGTCCCCATGTGATTGATTGAGTGGTTTGTTTTTATCACTTAACACTAAGTAGATTAAATGAACACTAATTACTTCCATTTTCATTCTCTTTTTTGCTTTCATTTCATGCATTGTAGTTCATTTGCTCTAAACTTCACATGCAAAATACTTAGATGAGTCTTCTGAACCATTTTAATTTATTTTGAGCATTCCATTTTCTTATAGTTTGTATCTTTCTCTATTGTAATTTCAAATCCATTTTCTTATTTGTGTAAGTTGCTCTTGTTCCTTTCCTTAAAGGAATAATTTATTTATTGAGGCATATTTATCACTAGTTTGGCAATTGAAAATCCTTTCATCTCCTTTTGAGCAATTAGTAGATTTGAATTTTTTTGCACCTAGACGAAATTAACCTCTAGCTTAACTGGTTGTAGAGTTTTATAAGGCTCATATTCACCCATTTCTTTTCCAAGCTTGGAAATGGTAAACGCTCGACTTGCTCAATTAGTTTGGGCATGCCCAATGTTGGATCTACATTCGAGTGGGTTGACTTGAAAAATTAGTTGCATACTCATTAATGAAGCTAAGCTTATACATGTTGGATCTTCTTGCAACCATCCTTATCTTTTCTTGGATAAAGTTTTGGATCCTCCACTCTCAGTTTGATTAAGAACCCTAAAGAGCCAACCAACAACTATGTCTAATGGGAGGCAAAAGGTTCCAAGGTATTTTCCAATGCTAAGGGATACAATAACTGTCTCAGATAATCAAAAATTTCTTCTGCTAGGAGTGGCTAGCTAATAGAATGTTTGCAATTCCTCTACCCTAGGATAAATAATGCTAACCTAGCAATAGAAATTTAGGGCTTATAATAATCCATTCATTAACAATACTGAAAAATAACTCTACACACAGAAAGTTTAGGGGATGCCATCAATTGTTCACATAATGTGTATAAATAGTGTGGACAATGTCAAATTTGGTGAGGGTAAGTTTAGATGGATCAAGTAACCTTTATGTTGTGTCTTTCTAAGCCACACAGATTTTTCCCACTACCTCTCTGACCCGTGCACTTTCCTTCTCTCCTGCCACTGATAGCTTCAATCTATGGATGATCTAGTATTGTTGGCCCTTTTTTGTTCCCATTGCATCTTTTTTTGTTTCTTGTTATCCTCCCAAGTCCCCTCCTTCCGCCTTTTTTCCTATTCCAAATTGGGGTTTTCCCAGAGCGAATGATCTATGGTTAGCATATTGAATATGGGAGCGAGATCCATAGGGTCTAGCGCTGACCCTTTTTTGTTCCCACCACATCTTTTTTTGGTTATCCTCCCAATTCCCCTCCTTCCACCTTTTTTCCTATTCGAAATTGGGATTTTTTGGAGCAAATTGGGGTTTTTTGGCATGGATGATCTATGATCAGCGCATCGAACATGGGAGTGAGATACATAGGTTCCAGTGCTGGCCCTTTTTCGTTCCCACTGTGTCTTTTTCGAGTTATCCTCCCAATTCCCCTCCTTCTGCCTTTTTTCCTATTCGAAATCGGTGTTTTCTGGAGTGAATGATCTATGGTCAGTGCATTGAACATGGGAATGAGGGCCATAGGTTCTAGTGTAGTTAGGGAAAGCCAAAAAAATTAATGCATTTAATTGCCATGTATATTTATTTCTTGAAATTATAATAATTTCTAGTAAATACATAAATAAATATATATACATATTCATCATCTCCAATTAACAACTACACATTAAGCAAGTTCATGCACTCCTATATGGATAAACATGCTTATTATCTTTCATGAGTTTCATCAAAGATTTAACATATTATTCATCATCTTTGGATATTCATCATCTCCAATTAACAAAGATACATTAAGCAAGTTCATGCACTCTTATATCGATAACATGCTTATTATTTTTCATGAGTTTCATTAAAGATTTAACATATTATTCATCAACTTTGGATTGGGTGAGGATGAATTCTAATATATTACCAAATGTATGTTTTTTCTCAATTTTATTTTTTACTTTCATGATTAATTTGGTTGTAGTTTTTATTTCCACGACTAATTTAGTCTAAGTTATCTAGGTAGTCATTAATGATCTATTTAGTGCTATGTGGGGGTTTTACTTTTCAATAAATCTTAAGTATCTATGTTGCATTGGAATCTAGTGACCTTGTTGAAAAACCATAGCAAACATCTTTGAAACCATCTACTACCACTAGTTGAACTTGAGATTTCCCAAAAACTGAAAGGAACAAATAAGGGTTGCTTTGCCAATCCAATCATAACCTAATTCACTTTGGTGATGAAGAGAAACCAACTATAAGATATCAAACACCTTCCCTCATGCACAATGTGCATAGAGGCTCTATCCTTGTAAAGGTTTGAACTTGTGTTGTTTACATTGTAATGCCTATAGTTGTACCATTTATACTTTACTCCTGTCTCTTTGGGAGGAATAGATCACTTAGGCATCATTTTAGGATTTATTGATTTATTCAATAATTATTTTAGTCATTATTGACTTAGGTTGGAAATTCCATAGTGTTTTTTTTCCAATAATAAAAAAATATCATTTGTGTATTAATATTAATGCAAAGGTGTAATTTAGATCATCTAACATATATTAAATATGCTTCACGTGTATGACATGGTAGTATAATATGTTCAACATCTAATTTTCGGTAAATATCGAAATCTCCATAGCATTCAAATAATTTCATGAGAATATAGCACTACTATGTTCCTAAGGTACATTCAAACTAGATAAGAAACTTGATATTGACGTTAAAAACTAGTATTGAAAATTCAATAGATATGACCCTAATAATCAGAAGTGTAGATCTACATGAAAAGTTAAGACTTCAACTCGGGTTCAATCATTATCATAAGAGTGTCACAACAACGGTGGAGAATTTCATAGCTAAAAATGCAAATAGCTAACATGAAAATTAGAATGGTTAAAATAATGGAATAGGAAATAAGACTATAACAATTCCATAGATGACTTTAATAAAAATTGTTATCATTGTTATGTATTGCAGGTGCTAGGAGAGGCCATGGAAACAAATGAATTTATTTCCAATGAAGACACACAACATGATTTAGGGCATCAGGTACTTAAATATTACATTAATTTATGAAATATAATAAAATGAAATTTAGTTTCCGATCCCTGTTTTCCTAAACCTAGTAATTTATATAGTTTATTTTTCAAACTTGAAAAAAAATAATGCATGTCGTTGATTATTTTAGGTGGAAAATGTGTTTGCAACAAATACAAAGTTGAACCCTTTTACTGTAAAACAACCAAAATATGTACACAAGGGTGGACCCCATACTGTTAAAGCACATAGCATGAGAAAGTGGGTGGAAGAAGATATGACAATTGAGTCTGCAAATACAATAGAAATTGGTGGAAATGAACAAGAGATTAGTCATGATGATAATACATGGAATGAATACTTTGATACAATTGTTATACTTTGTGGGCGTTATAAATAAGTTCAGCTATAAATTAATGGACAATATAAGTACATTATATAGTCTAATCGCTAACCTTGGAAAAAACAATGCATGTATCAATTATTTTAGGTTGGCAATGGAATCAGAACAAATGAGGAGTTTAATCACTTTGATAGACCAATAAAAATACTTGCATATGGATGTGGCCTATGCTGTGCAATTAAATCACGCAAAAAGAAATGGGTGGAAGAGGATATGACAATGGAGTTTGTAAATGCAATAGAAAATCAACTCAGTGAACAAGAGGTTGGTCATGATGATACTACATACATGGATGAATACTTTGAGACAATTGTTGTTTTTGGATGTTCATTGTAGGTTTTAACCTCGTATAGAAATTACCTACATACGAATTCTAAAACAAAAAAAATAAACAATGCAAGATCATAACACATAAAACACATATACACAAATATTTTCCCCTGGATCCTAAAACTCGCAATACCAGCTTGATTTTTCATTATGTTCCTTTCAATGTTACAATACATGTTTATACATGCTGAAATATCCAATACCATGGACCGAAAACCATCGCATCCAAAAAACATGTGCGAAAATCATGCACAAAACCATAGGTGGGTTTGCCCAAGCTAACATAGGGTCAAAAACCAAAATTTTCTGGGGTGCTACCCTGGATCCCATAAAGTGGGATTACGGGTGCCTTTCAAACCCCCTATTAACTACGTGGAAAGAATATAACACAACCCAACATTCTTCCACTTGTTGTTTTCTTTCCACAAGGGGCTAGAGGAGAGCTTAGTCATTTTTCTAGCCCTGAAACACCCATTGTTTCTCTACACCAGGAGAACTTCTCAGAGCTCACAGATTTTTTCAATGCATCTGCAGTATTCTTCAAAGTGTCCACCTTTACCAACAACACCTTTTTGTC
>APFE030551239.1:0-12335 GCA_000404065.3 Pinus taeda
TGATGCTTCTGTATAAATTCTTGTCCTCCCGTGTTGAATATTCAGTGGGTAAGTTCTTGCACTTAATGAGATACTCCGAAATTGATCTATTTCATAGCTTTTCATTTCTCAGTTCTGTGACCCCTTCAGGTTCCAATATGATTTTTCCTTCCTTGTCAAGTTCTCATAAAACTATTTGAACTGGGACCTTCTGCAACTTTTGAATGACTTCCCACTCCCTTGGGCATATGCATATATGTAAGGCCTAATGTTTGGAGGAACACTTTATGGAATCAAATAAATATCATGATCATGATCATGAATAGGTGGGAGGCCTTTGGGAGTCTCAAATACCTTGGAATGATTGTCCAAACCATTTTGGAGCTCTGGAGAAGTACATGATTTCGATGTGGGATACTCTAGTAAACATAATTGTGCAATTACACCTCGTTGTTCTTTATTTAGAAGCTTTGTCATGTTGTTAGAGGTTATTATATTTCCATGTTTTCATTCGATATCCATCAATTGAACTTCCTTTCCTTCCCACAAAAATTCAAGAAACTTTCTTGAAAATTAAAAGTTATCGTACCCAAAGATTGTAGCGATTGAACTCCTAGTAAAACATTAGCACCACCCATGGGAATGGAAATTATTGGGCTATTCAATACATATTCTCCCATGGATAGCTTGATATTATGGAACTTTCCAGGGCAATTGATGGTTCCTCCACTTGAAACTATCAGTCAACACTCCGGTGTTGGATATGGGACAAATTACAAGACATCCTTTCTATATATAGGAGTCTAAGGGGTCATAATATAATTAGATCCAACATAATAATAATGAAAGGGCACAATAATAACAATAGTGGGATTCTATGGGGCACAATAATAACAATATGGGGATTACATGGGCAGAACAATATAATAAGCGGGTTGTACTAATAAAAGTAAGGGGTTACACTAGTAGTATAGGGACCTAACATACGTTATATCAAACTATAGGCAATCTTAGAATAATTTCACAATTGAAGAAATTCTCAAATGATGGGACTCGTTAGTACTATAGTTATAGTTTTTCTTATTGATAGAGAAGAGTTGTGGAATTCCATGGTATCTACATGCTCTCTAGGGGTTATTAGTAGACCTTCATTCTCTATCGATGTGGATTTTTTTGCACCTATCGACCCTTTTGAGGAGTTCTATGCATCTTCCTCTCACATTTCCAATTCTGCATTATTTTCGTCTCGTATTCTATTTCTCTAATTTTCTCTCATTGTTGTTGTCTCTTATCATATGATATTATTTTCATATAAGTTGATTGTTTCTATTATCAATCACTATTTGGTGAGTTATCTTCGTGTTGGTCTTTCCTAACATTCGAATTTCCACATTCCATCCTTGTAGGTTATATGTATAAGTGACTGAAAGTTTGGCTCCGGACTCGAAAGGAGAAGGGTTTGGCTTACAGTCTTCTATATGAAAGTGGTGTAGAAGATCACATATATACTTGGACTAGGAAAGGGAAATATTTTGTTTGGATTACAAGACTTGAAGACCAAGAAAATAATCCAAGTGTCGTAAGCTTGTCATTTCAATTCTTTTTAATGTTGGACTTCACATGTTTTATAAGGTTACAGTCACTACCAGTAAGGATAAGATCATCAACATAAAGAACAAGAATGATAAGAGACTTACCCACTTTCTTGTTATAGATAGTATTGTGAGAATGACACCTAGAAAAGCTAGTAATTAAAATAAAGTTAACCATTTTGGCATACCAAACCCGAGGGGCTTGCTTGAGACCATAAAGGGATTTCTTAAGATGGCACTAGAGTATGTTTGTATAAAGCTAGGAGTTTGTTCCATATAGATTTCTTAATGCAAGTCCTGATGCAAGAATGCAGGTTTAGCATCCATCTAACTTCCCATTTGAAAGTGGTAGAAAGGAAAAGAAAAAGGTGGACAAGTGTTCATTTTGGCAACAGTGGAGAAGGTTTCAGTATAGTCAATGAATTCAACTTTTGAAAAAACCTTAGCAACAAGACAAGATTTATGTTTATCAATGTTCCCATATGGTCCAAACTTAGTTCTGTAAACCCATTTTCATCTAAAAAGTTTTTGTCCCTTTGGAAGAGGAATAAACTCCCATGTATCATTCATCAATAATAAATCATATTCTTCAATCATAGATCCATCCCAATATGGATGGCCTGAAGCTTCTGCAAAGGTGTCAAGATCATAATTTACTGAAGCTTGATCTAGTAAATAAGATTTTCTATCAAACTAAGAATGTGTATGATGTTTATCTGTAGGATCTCTTGCAAGAACACTTGCTACATCCCGAGTAGTGCAGACCCATTTGAGAAGTTGACGATATGAAGGAGGATCCTCAGAACACGGGGGAGGATTGTCATCCTTGTTGACATCATTCGAGGAAGGAATATTTTGATAAGTAGAAGGGATAGAGAGAGGTTGCACATCCACTGAACTAGGCTTGGAGGCTGATATATTTTCAACAAACTTTACATCTCTTCTAATGACAACATTTTTGGATTCAAGTTGAAGAAGTCTATATCCTTTGACATCTTTATAATATCCAACAAAAATACATTTTTCATTCTTACATCCTAAGCCTTTATGTTTCTCATCTGGAACATGGGCCCACAAAAACACAAAAGTGACTTACATCTAGTTTAATTGAGCTCCATGATTCTTATGGAGTGTGTTGGCATTATGACACAGGTGTTGTCCTTGATGGCAACTCACTCAAATGACAAATCATAGTTTAGGCTCTCGGAATGAAAGAAAAAGAGATATACACAGGTTCCTCTTAACCAAGTCACATATACACATGGGTTCGATGATCATAAGGCGCATATATGTATGCACGCACTTTCATGCACAGAAAAGAATGCAAATGTGGGAAAACTTATTTTTAGTCCATGGTATTTAGTCCTTGGTATTTGGAACTATGGCTTTGGTCCATGGTATCTCGTCCGACGTGTTGAACCTAGGTATTGGGTCCAAAGTATTGGCTCTAACTGGTTTTGGACTGTGGTATTGAGTAAGGCCTAAGATTATAAAAGGGGAAGGAGATCATTAGGCAAAGTGATTCACATGAGTATTGAATATCATATGAAGATGAAGATACTGAATACTGGTCATTGGGTTATGATGCATAGCTGGATCTAAACCAAGGAGGAGCCTGAGCACTAGAAGAAGGGTAAATTCTATTGAAGGGTCAAGATCTTAAGGCTTGAGGAGAAGCGTCTTTGTGTGATTTTTGATCTGTTATATTTTGTGCATGACTTGATCTACAAATTTTATAATCTGGGTATAACTGATGTTTGAATATTTGAAAAGGGTAAATTATCTTTTATAGATCTGCATGCAAGCTCAATATTGCAAAGGCGAATATACATGCAGGTTAGGTAATTGAAAGAAGAGTATACGCAGGTTTGCCTTAATACAGAAGCGTATGCAAGTAAGTTTCACATATTGAAGTAGCGTACGTCTCACAAAATATCTTTTAGCTACTTCTGTTTATTTTTGCATTGTTCAAGGTTGAGAATTGGTGTTTGGTTACTATTACTGTGTTCTGGTTACAACATTGAGAGAAGTGATTATTTGAATCAATTTTTGGTTGTTGAAAAGGAGATTGGTTGATGAAGATATATTTGATGTTTGATTGACGTCATTGATGGATCCAGTCTAAAAATTTATGAAACGTTGTCCCTGGAAGAAAATAGAAGGTTGTAGCCTTTTTTAGGTCAGCACCTACGTACTAGTACATCAGCTAGTATAAGAGCTAAGGGGGTTGTAGCTCCCTTCTAGGAGAAGATAGAGAATGAGAGAAGGTTGTAGCCTTCTGCAGGTAGAAGCTTGCATACTGGTATAAGACTTCACCAGTACAGATATATTGTAAAAAGAAGTTTCTTATTAAAGGAAGATAAGTATGAATTACAGCAGGTGGTTTTCACCCACATTGGGTTTCCACCTTATATCTTTTGTTTATGTGTGTGATGATTTGTTCTATTTTAATGCACTCGCTTACTATTGTTAAGGTTAATGAATTTTTGATGCATTGATTAAAGATCAAAATTTAATGAATCATAAGTTTAGTGACATACGCTGGTTGCTTTAGACACAGTTGCATATATATGCAGTTTCCCATAACTGAAGTACCATATACAAATCTGATTTTGAAATGAAAATTAATTGATTTGATAACACTGCTTCACCTCCCCTCTCAGTATTTTTTCCAACAATTGATATTAGATCCAGGTCCTTCAAAAGAAGCTTGATCGCTTGTAGGAAGATCTATTATCATGAGCAACTATGAAAAAGAGGCATCTATCAGGCCACCAATCTTTGCTGGGAGTAACTTTGTCTATTGGAAGGTAAGAATCACAGCCTATCTTCAATCTCTTGGTACAAAAATTTGGAATATCATGGAAAGAGGATACACATTTCCATCAGCAACTCCTACAGATATGGCTAGTAAGAAATAGTATGAAACAAATGCAAATGCTGTCAATAATCCATTAGGGAGTTTATCTCAATCAGAATTCATCAAGGTTATGCAACTCATAACCACAAAAGAAATATGGGATGAGATCGTTCTGAGCTACGAAGGAGAAGATTAGGTAAAACGTACAAAACTAAAAAATCTTAGAATTCAATATGAAAATCTCAGAATGCACAATGATGAAAGTGTGGCTAATTATTTCTTAGGTATATATGAGATTATTAATCTTATGAAAAACTTGGGCAAAGAAATAAAAGAAGTTACTTTGGTTGAAAAAGTGCTAAGATCCTTGTCCTCTAAGTTTGAATCAAAAGTTTCTGTTATAGAAGAAAAGTAGGATCTACAGAGCATTACCATGTCATAGTTGCATGGACTCCTAACTGCTTTCGAAATGAGAAAAGGGGGACCATTAGACAGGACATAAGTCACATTCAAAGGTTTAGGAAAAGGAGATTACAATGAGTCAGGACATATGTCAGAAGGAGAGGAAGAATCAAACTTTGTTAAGAACCTTCAACGAGGTTCTGGAAGATTCAGAGGTAAGCTACCTTTCAAATGCTTTGCTTGTGGAAGAGTCAGCCACTATGCAACCAAGTGTCCTCATAAAGACAAGCTTGAAAAAGGTAAGGAACCAATTAGATGGAACATAAAACATAATGTAAGTAAGAAGAGCTAGTATACTCATGAAGAGAGTGATGGATTTTCAATTAGTGATGAAGATGAGCAATGTAATGATTATAGACCCTTGATGTCTTTTGAAGATGATGATTTCTTGGATGCCATAGAAGAAGATGATCTTTATGAAGAAATTTCTAAATTTAAAATATGTTTAGAAGAAAAGAGTATTATCATAGATACTCTAACATTCCAACTTGTTGAAAGGGAAAAACACAACAAAAAGTTGGAATGTGAAATTGTGGCACGTAGAAAAGATATTGAGAAAACAAAAGCTGTTAATCCTAGATTTGCTAAAGGATCTGAAACTTTAGATGAGATTATCAAAGTGTAGCATTCTCCTCTAATCAACACAGGTCTTGGATATTCTGAAGAAGCATCTCAAGCACAAAATTCATCCACCTCCAAAAGTTATCTTGATATAGCAAGGAGAACTGAACAGGTTGACAATTGGCAGCAAAAATTAGATCAACAGGTAAATCAGGGTCAATCTACTTCAAGGATGAACAAAGATCACCAAGTAAATCAAGGCCAATCTACTTCAAGGGTGAATATAAGCTACAACCAACCACTGGTAAATCATTCTCAATTTGCCTCAAGAATAAATGCCTATGGAAACTACAATCACCAGGACGGTAGGTTTGATAATCGAAGGAATTTCTTTAATGGCCAATCTTTCTCTTGTCATAACTTTGGACACAAGGCAGCTCAATGTGTTGCCCACAATACCATCATCACCAGAGAAGCACAAAATCAAGGGAGTGTGACTAGAATCATGAAAATAATCTACAATAACTTTTCTCCTCTTGAAAATGAAACATAATGTTTTATTTGTAACAACTTCGGTCATAAAGATTCTGAATGCAAGAGTAGGTTTTGGTAAACAACTCAAAAGGACCAAGCTTCATTGAGTCCCAAAACATGGAGAAAGAAAGAACCGCAAGAAGAAAGATGTGGTATAGCCTTATATGTGGAAGGATAGGAAAATCAGTTGTCCATCGACAGTGGATGCTCGAAAAATATTACAGGTGATAAAGAAAAACTTCAGCCATATAGTGCTTTAGAAAAAGAAAGGAAGGTCTCATTTGGAAATGACACCCCTGTACTCATAAAAGGTAAAGGTTCTGTTCTTTTGAAAGAAAAGGTCAAAGCTGGAAATGTCATGGATGTTGATGGCTTAAAGAATAATCTATTGAGTGTTAGTCAAATGTGTGATCAAGGAAATGAGGTAATATTTCGATCAAATGGATGTACTGTTTGGGAGCTTGATACAGGAGAAACAGTGATCAAAGGCATAAGAAATCCTAATAATTTATACATAATCAAGGGAGGATAACAATAATGTTGTCTAAGTAAAAATGATGAGCACTAGTTATGGCACAAAAGATTGGGACATCTAAGCTTCTCTCAGATAACGAAAGCATGCAAATATCAGGTGGTTTTTAATCTCACTGACATCAGAATTGCAGACAATACAATATGCAAATCATGTGACTTTGGTAAGGAAACCAAAACTAATTTTCTTGAGAAGGAAGGATTAGCTAGTAAGACACTTGAACTTGTCCATACTAATGTATGTGGTCCATCCAGGAAAAGGTCACCTCGAGGAGAAGAATACTTCATATTATTCATTAACGACTTTTCCACGATGTGTTGGACAGGACACCTGAAGCACAAAGATGATGCTTTCGAAAAGTTCAAATCATTCAAAGCCTTGGTTAAAAATGAATCAGATCATAGAATCAAATTCCTCAGGTCTAATAAAGGAGGGGAATTTACCTCAGATGAATTCTTCGATTTTTGTGAAGAACATGGAATAAGAAGAGAATTCTCTGCTACAAGGACTCCTCAGCAAAATGGAGTAGTAGAAAGGATGAACATAACCCTTCAACAAATGGCTCGTGCAATGCTTGATGAGTCTGGAACTCATGCAACATTTTGGGGTGAAGCTGCATTTGCTGTTGTTACTATTCTCAACAAGACAAACGTCTGGGTAAAAAATACCCAGAATCCTCTTGAACTTTGGTATGGTAAGACTCCTACGATAAAATACTTCAAAAATTTTGGAATCAAATGTTAGATCAAAAGGACTGATGAAAACCTTGGCATGTTTGAACCTAGAGAAAATGAAGGCATTCTCCTTGGTTACTCTCCCCACAGCAAATGATATAAGTGTTACAATAAAAGACTTGGAAAAATTGTTGAAAGTATTGATATAGTGGTTGATGAAGAAGGAAATATTCCTAAGCAGGTAAAATCTGAAGATTTCGAAGATGATGACAACTATCATTCAACATCAAATCAAACTTTTGATGAAGAAGAAACCTATGAGGCACTAGAAGAACAGATAAGCGTAGAAGAAAAGACTCCATCCAGGTACGTTCAAAAGAATCATCTAGAAACTCAAATTTTGGGGTAGCAAGAGGCAGGTGTACAAACAAGAAGAACTATCTCAAAAGCTTCAAGCTATCTAGCACTCGTTTCCTCCACTGAACCACGAAATGTAAGTGAAGCATGCAAAGATTAATGTTGGTTCAAGGCCATGAAGGAAGAACTTGAGCATATTGAAAAGAATAATACTTGGGAGTTGGTTCCTAGACCGAATGATAAGAATGTCATAAGGAAAAAATGGATATTCAATAAGAAGCTGAATTAAGATGGAGATGTTATTAAAAACATGGCCAGACTTGTTTGCAAAGGGTATTCTCAACAAGAAAATATAGACTTTGAAGAAACTTTTGCACTGGCTGCAATACTTGAAGCCATAAGAATGTTCCTTGCTCTTTCTAGCTTTCAGAAGTTCAAAGTATTTCAAATGGATGTGAAATATACCTTTTTAAATGGAGATTTAGAAGAAGAAGTGTATATTGCGCAACCAGATGGATTCATCCTTGGAAATGATCCAAGACTTGTATGCAAACTTAAGAAGGCACTCTATGGTCTTAAACAGGCTCCAAGGGCTTCGTATTATCATGTGGACAAATACCTCCATCAACAATGTTTTTCAAAAGGATCAGCAGATAGCAATCTATATATAAAAGTTGATAATGACAAATTGCTAATACTTGTCGTGTATGTTGATGATATCATATTTGGTAGCAATGAAGAAGCCATGAGTCAAAACTTTTCTTTGGTGATGTAGAAAGAATTTGAAATGTCCTTGCTTGGTGAATTGACATATTTTCTTGGTTTATAAGTCTAACAAAATAAAGATGGTATCTTTTTGTCACAAACCAAGTACCTCAAGCAGATCTTCAAGAAATATGGCATGGAATATTCGAAACCAATATGTACCCCTATGGTAATAGGATGCACCCTTAGCGCAAATGACGACTCAACAATAGTACGTCAACCAACCTATAGATCCATCATTGGTAGTCTGCTCTATTTGACAAGTACCCAACCAGACATCATGCATGTAATGGGAATAGTTGGAAGATTCCAAGAAAATCCAGAAGAAGCACACCTTTAGGTAGTTAAAAGGATTTTCAAATATCTTCAAGGAGCACGAAACTATGGCTTATGGTATCCTAGAGATACAAATCTCACACTTCATGCATATACAGATGCAGATTGGCCAGGAAGCATGGATGACAGAAAAAGCACTAGTGGTGGTGCATTCTTTATCGGTTCCATATTAGTATCTCGATTAAGCAAGAAACAAAGTTCAATTACTTTATCTACAACTGAAGCAGAATATGTGGTTGCTGCATCTTGCTACACATAACTCCTTTGGATGATACAAACTTTGCAAGATTTTCAAATCACTTGTACTCCACCTATCTCCATTTTATGTGATAATACAAATACAATCAGTATTTCAAAGAATCCTATCATGCATTCAAAGACCAATAACATACCTATCAAATATCATTTTCTCTAAGAACAAGTGCTTGAACAAAAGGTCAAATTGGAGTATGTTCCCTCCAAGGAACAGGCTGCTGATATACTCACTAAACCACTACCCAGGGAGACATTTGAATACCTCAGACAAAAGCTGGGAGTAGCTGATGCATCATCTTGATGTTGAAACTTGTTTGTTTCAGAGAAGAGTGGTTGTAAGTGAGTTTCATGTAGAACATCCACGTACATACACTGGTTTCTGTGGATACAATTGCGTAAATGTTGATTTGAAGACAATAGTGGGACAGGCTCAGGATGAAAAAATTATGATATGGGTCTAACAGAGACCATTTGGCACAAGTTCAGGGGTAGCATATATATATACTTCTAAAAATGCATTATTGGCATTATCTTAGAAGATCTTGGTTCAAATTCATAGTTGTTTTTGGTTTCAGGTGGAATAGGTGCAGAGGGAGAACATGGTTGCTCATCTAAATGATGATAGATAGATGCTGCTGATGATAGTTATTGGTGACTATCATAGTCTTGTTGTAGATATTTCATCTTTATGTCATGTATTTATTTTCTTATCAAGGTCATGTAATGTCCTACTTTGGTTTCCACACTATCCCTGGGATGGATGATGTAATGCTCTTGTTTTGTTATGTGTAAACCTTTGATGTATCCCCACTTGGTTCGGTGGATGAGTCAATATTGGTATATCCCCACTTGGTTGGGAGATGGATGTATGTATGAGTCTTTGGTGATAGGAAGGTCATTTATGATGTATAAAGTCATGTTTCTTCTAGTAGAACATCTTCTTGTAGACCTTGCCTATAGTCAAGGGGAGCATGGATAGCACAGCAGAGTAGAGATTTCAGCATGTACTTAGGGGGAGCATAACCCTTTGCACTTGATGACAAAGGGGGAGAATGACTTTGAATGACTTGAGGTTTCCATCAAGTCCAAAGGGGGGGATTGTTGGCATTATGACACAGGTGTTGTCCTTAATGGCAACTCACTCAAATGACAGATCACAGTTCAAGCTCTTAGAATGAAAGAAAAAGAGATATACGCATGTTCCTCTTAACCAAGTCACGTATACACGCAGGTTCCATGATCAAAAGGTGTGTATACATATGCATGCACTTTCATGCATAGAAAAGCACGTACATGTGGAAAAAATTAGTTTTAGTCCATGGCATTTAGTCCTTGGTATTTGGTCCTATGGCTTCGGTCCATGGTATCTCGTCCGACGTGTTGAACCTAGGTATTGGGTCCATAGTATTGGTTCTAAGTGGTTTTGGACCGTGGTATTCAGTAAGGCCTAAGACTATAAAAGGGGAAGGAGATCATTAGGAAAAGTGATTCACTTAAGTATTGAATATCATATGAAGAGAAAGATCTAGAATACTAGTCATTTTGTTATGGTGCATAAATGGATCTGAACCAAGGAGGAACCTGAGCGCTAGAAGAAGGATAAGTTCTATTGAAAGCTCAAGATCTTAAGGCTTGAAGAGAAGTATCTTTGTGTGATTTTTGATCTAGTATATTTGGCGCATGACTTGATCTATAAATCTGATAATTTGGGTATAACTAATGTATGAATATTTGAAAAGGGTAAATTATCTTTTATAGATCTGTACGTAGATTCAACATTGCAAAGGCATGTATAGACACAGGTAAGGTAATTCCATGTTAGGCCCCGATACTACTAGTGTAACCCCTTATTGTTATTAGTACAACCCACTTATTATACTGATGTACCAATGTAGTGCCCATATTGTTACTATTGTGCCCCATAGAAGCCCACTATTGTTATTATTGTGCCCTTACATTATTATTGTTATGTAGGCTCTGATTATGTTATGACCCCTTAGACTCCTATTTATAGAAAGGAGGTATTTTCATTTGTATCATCGAAGAATTGTTCATTTATGTAATGTAAAGGAGGTTGCCCCCCTCGAAGAGGCTGAATTCTAAGGCGTTGATCTATCTTTTCTATCTTTTCTTGACCTGGTTTCATAACATTTGGTATAAGAGCTTTGGATTCTAGGGTTCGCTGCTCCAAAAAGGTCATCGTGGACTTTTCGCTATAAATATTTTTCTGCGATGTTTTAGAAGCAAAAAAAAAAACCCATTTGAGAGGAAATCGCACTGAACCTTGGGTCCAAACTTTAGAGCTTTTTGTGCTATATTTACAGAGATATGATCTGAGGAAGCTGGTCTTTTTGTAGACTCCTGAATTACATTCCAAACAGGTGTCCTGGGGAAAATCATCATAACTTTCTCTCTGAGCATCGGATTGAAATTTTGTAAGACGTTATAGAAAGAGGACGGACTATAGTCTCTTGTAGATATTTTTCGTAGCCAAAGGTTGAAACAAGGACATGTGGCACGTCATACAAGTTCGCTCTACTGAATTAGTCTATAATCAGGTCACTGTGGGAGATTTGGCATAACTCTTCATTGGAGAGTCCAATTGGGGTTAGACTAGTGGCATTGGAAAGAGGACATAGAGGGCTACTGCAGGTCAGAATTTCAGAACTGGATGATCTGAAATTACAGAGATACATTAGAGGCAATATTGAGCTCCTACAAAGTGAAAAAAGTTGTGTAGATTTTTTAAAATTTTTCTTAAGATTGGTTTGAAAAATTATTTTGAAGGAATTCAAAGGGCATAGTAGAGCATTTGTATTGGTAATCGATGCCCCGAGGAAAGAAAATGCAAACACCTAGTAAGCAATCTAAAAGCTCTAGCATGACTCATGAAGAAGAGGAAGAAATGCTACATGATATATCAAAATTACAAGACCAAGTGCAACAAATTTCACGCTCACAAAAGCTAACAGAAGCTAAGATAAATGGCGTGGAATCTAAGATAAAGGGCATGGAAGCGAAGATTTACGATTTGAAGATAGATTTGAAGGCAGATTTGACAAATTTTCTACAAGGAATACTTAGTAATGGTGAAAGGGGAGTAAAGGAAACACATGATGCGAACAAAGGAAATGTTAATCATGATTTCATAGACTCTAATGTTGGATTGAAGAAACACCATATTCCAAAAGTCGATATGATGAAGTTTCATGGCAAGGATCCCGCAACATGGATATTACAGATGGAGCAATTTTTCGATCTCAATAATGTGCAAAACACACAAAAGGTACGTATTCCAACTTGATATTTTCAACCAAATCAGTTTTTATGGTATCAATGGCTTTGCTCTTGTAAACAATTTATCACTTGGGAAATTTTTACGGAAGAATTGATAGCACATTATGAGGATACAAAAAGCAACACTTTTT
>APFE030551241.1:0-13887 GCA_000404065.3 Pinus taeda
TCTCGTAGAATGATGTGTATCTAGAGAAGGATAGCTCTTGTTTGGTTTGTTTGTCATTAGAGAGTCTTAGACTCCTAGGAAGGTTGGATTTGTCCGCAAATATAACTCATTCCGTGTGACACTAAGTATAGGGTGCTTAGTTTGAAAAATATTCCTTACTTGTTTGACAATAAGTTCTGACTCACTGAGTACACTTAGATTATGTACCTTAAGACTTCTTGCTAATTCCAATCCTAGCAGGAAAGCTTCATATTGTGCTACATTATTGGTCACATCAAATTCAAGTTTATAGGATTGGGTAATATTTTCTTTGTCTGGTGAAATTAATACAATTCCAGCTCTTACTCCTTCCTTTGAGAAAGAACCATAAAGTACAACTTCCAAATATCAGTGTTGATGGTTTTAGGCTTAGCAGCTTCTAACTCATGTATACACATGACTTATCTTTATGAAACTTGCGTATGAGATTTAGAAAACTGAAGTTCCACACTTTCAGTTCCCTCTGAGTCTGTCATGTCTATATACTCTGCAATGCCACATCTTTCTGACTGTACTTCCTTTTTCTTCCATATCTTCAACTGTGATGATGTTTTCTCCTTTTGGTATGTTGCCCAAAATCTTCTCCTGCATTCCTTTGCTATATGTCCTAGCTTGTTACATGCATAACATATTACATATTTCATATTCCTTCTGTAGCAGTTGATAGCTTTGTGACCAAACATATGGCAAGAAAAACAGTACCTGGAATGTGATGCTCTTTCTATGTGACGGTCTTGAACCATTCTACTTCTGCATCTTGCTGCAACATGTCCAAGATTATGAGATACATAACATTCAAAATTATTTATCGAAGGAAATAACTCTCTATCACTTCCACAGTTAGGAGAAAAAGATTTTCTTTGAAGACTTTCTTTCCTTGGTTATTGATGGGGTTGACCTCTCATCTCCTTGTTGAACATTTCAGATTTTGCATTAGAGTTCCTTGCCTCACCCTATGAGCTAGATTCACCTTCAATAGATTCATAAAAACCAAGACCAGTTTTTATAGCAGGCGACCTTTGAATACTAAGAATATCATCCAAAATCTTAGTACTGTCTTGAAATCGTAATAGTTTATCCTTTTCTTCTAATTTACCTTTCAAGTTATTTACCTCAACCTAATGTTGTTCTTCCTTTTCCAGGTATTGCTTCTTCAACATTTCTTCAGATTTTCTTCCTTCTTCCACTTGTTGCCTTAGTTTGAGAATCACATTTTCTTGTTCTTCATTCTACTCCTGCATCATTTGACGTACTCTGAAGGCACACTCCAGTTGAGATTTTAAACTGATAACTTCTCCTTTGAGGGCACTCTCCCTTTTGTTAAATAGATCTTGTTGATCTATGATTTTATCTGATGCTTCATTTGCTGGTTCATCTTTAATCTGAGGTGATTCAGAATCTAAATACTTTCTTCCACCTAATAGTAGGTTGTCACTGTTCCTTTGATCTGTCTTCCTCTTCTGACGCACTTTCTTTCCCATTGTTCTATGGATCTCCTTCAAGCGATCAAGCTTCTACCAAAGGACCTGCTCTGATTCCAATTGTTGGAAATAATACTGAGAAGGGGGGGGTGAATCAGTATTAGCAAATCAATAAAACTTTTTCGTTTCATACTTTGATTCATATATGCTACTTCAGTTAAGGGAATCCGTGTGTATATGCAACTATGTTTAATGCAACTAGCATATATCCAGTAAACTTATGATTTAGTTAATCCACTATATTTTGATCTTTAATCAGTGCATTAGAACTTCATTAACCATATAAACCGTAAATAGGAGCAATAAAACAGAATGGATCATCACACATAATAAGCACACATGAACAACGTGATATAAGGTGGAAACCCAATGCAGGACAAAAGCCACCTGCTGTCGTCTTCCTTTAATATAAGAAAAAATTGTTTACAATCTTGTACTGGCGCAAAATCATACCAGTACGTAGGCACCCACCTGCAGAAGGCTACAACCTTCTCTCGTTCTCCAGCTTCTACTGGAAAGGAGCTACAACCCCCTGGCTCTTGTAATAGCCAATATGTTTACTAGTACATAGGCGCTGGCCTACTGAAGGCTCCAACCTTCACTCGTTTTCCAGCTGCTACTAGAAGGGAGCTCCAACCCCCTGGCTCTTGTACTAGCTAATATTTTTACCAGTACATAGGCACTGGCCTACAGAAGGCTACGACCTTCTCTCTTCCTCTAGGGACCACATTTCATAATTTTTTATATTGGATACTCCTGAAGCACAACAGCATTTTCTGAAGGCCACGTTTCATCCAATTTTCATACTGGACCCATCAACAACATTGAAGCACAAAATCAATCACCACTGTAATACAACCATCACCTACACTTGCATCAACAATCTCTGAATCACCCAATACTGAATCAAAGAAACGTTGTCAACAAAACACAATCACTAGAACGCGGAGAAAACCACAGAACTCTGCAACAACAACCAGATCCAAGTGAAACTTCAAATATCATATCTGATAATTTATATGCTACTATTATGAACAAAAATAGCGTGTATACGTTCTTTTGCCAAAGCCAACCCATGTACAGATCTGCAAATATTTACTCATAACTTTGCAACTATTCCAAACATCAGTCAAACCCATATCATAACATTTATACAATAAAACATGCGTCAATAATTCAGATCTAGTATATCCATGATCAAACCACATAATGATAATACATTCCAAGCCTTATGATCCTGATCCATCATCCATCATCAACCGCATAGGTGCATCCTTGATTTAGATCAAGCAAAGCATCACAAACCCATACCTCGCATACTAGATCTCACACTTCATCAGATATTCAATCGTTTCACACTTGCACTTTGGCCTAATGATTTTCTTCTCCTTATATAGTTTTAGGCCTCTCCCAATACCATGGTTGAAAACCACTTAGGAACAATACCTTGGACCCAATACCTGGGGTCAGTACCTCAGACCAAATACCATGGACTAATACCAAAATACCATGGTCCAAATACCACTGACCAGAACTTAGTTTTCCAACATGTACGCGCCTTTCCTTCTGTGAAAGTGCATGTGTACATTATACACGCCTTTTGGTCTGCTAACCCACGTGTATATGCGCCTTTATCATGGTGAACCTGCGTATACCTCTTTTTGATCATTAATTCTTTGCTATTGACCTAATGCACTATGACCTATCATCTGAGTGAGTTTCCATCATGTACAACACCTGTATCATACCTATATCATAATGCCAACAATATCCCCTTTTAGACTTGATGGAAAAAACCACACCAAGTCACTCTCCCCCTTTGACATCAAGGGAAAAGGGTGGACCACGATATTCTTTCCCTTTGATATTCATTATGCTATCCATACTCCCCCTGAGTACATGCTGAAATCTCTGATGGAGCTCTCCCTTTGTACATGCTAAGATGTACCAATCCATCCATGCTCCCCCTAAGCACATGTAGAATTCTCTGATTGAACTCCCCCTTTATACATGCCAAGATGTTTCAATCCGTCCATGCTTCCCCTGAGCACATGTAGAGTCTGCACAAATATTTTTCAAAAGAATAACATGACTCTACAAATCAACTAAGTGCTTATGACCTTCCTATCACCAATGACTCATACATACATCAATCTCCCAACCATGTGGGGACACACCATTTGGTTTGCTAACCCGTGTGTATACGCGCCTTTGTTAGGGTGAACCTGTGTATACCTCTTTCTGATCATTAATTCTTTTCTATTGACCTGCTGCACTATGATATGTCTTCTGAGTGAGTTGCCATCAAGTACAACACTTGTATCATACCTATATCATAATGCCAACATAGGCGTGTCGTGCAATCTCATTGCGATCTCCAATGTTTCTGCCTGGGTCCCTATCTGTTGTGACAAGGAAATTCTTAAGTGAGGCATGAGCGCGGATATAAACCAATCCCAGTGCTGACTGTCTGTGAGATTAATATTGGCTTCACAAATTCCACAATTCAGTCTCTAATCCATCTCCCAGGGTGTTTCGTTGATCCTCATCATGATTTCCTTGAACCCTACTACCAATTGTGTTTCAGAATTAGGCCTACTAAGCTCCTTGCTCATAGCAGTCTGAGTGTCCGCTAATGATGCCATCGGATTATGAGTGCAGTACTTAATGTACCACATCAATGCGTGACCTTGTAGAGCAGTAACAAACTATGCTTTCTTAATATGGTCATCTGTAATATTTTGTTTTTTCCACATGGCCTTTGTAATGAACCAAAACTGGTTCAAGTCCTCATTTCTCAAGCTCTTGAAAATGGGAAACTTCATCGTATTCGAAATATTTAATGGTGGCAAAGGTATTGGTGGAAGTGAAGGTGGAGGTGGTGTGGACGGATGAGGTATTCGCATAAACCCTTGCCTTATTAGCTGGATAGCACTCTGCAGTGAAGCATGTGCTGCTCCCTCATCATCACTCAAAGGAGGCTTAATCAACGAGCGATATTTAGGTCCTGTCCTCCCTATATCCCTGAGAACTTTCCACTTCGCGTAGATCCAAACGTCAAGGTAATGGAATAACCTGATTTTCACACAAGAGCATCTTAATCCAAGTATTCAAAGATCTTAAATACTTACCTCGCAATCCCTTGAAGAAGCAGCGCTCTGCTTTGATGTAGCTGACTGAGGTATTGACCGCGAGTTCTGTCACAAATCCTCCTGTGACTTGATCAAGCCAATGATAGATGGTGTGTGTGACCTTATCCTCAGAGGCTTCCAATCCCTGCACTAGCTCCGGGGCCCACACTATTGGACCGTCAAGCCTCCACCTTCCTTGGTCGTCTACCAATTTAGCGATACACTCATACAGTTCGATCGGGAAGGTGCAGAAGAAGATTTTGTGTATCTCTGTGTATAGGTATCTTTCCAATCACTATTCTTTAATCAAACATGGATTTATGTTTTCTTGCACTGTGAATTCATGGATATTTATATCTAACCACTTCTAAATTTATTTCTTTAATGGATTCCACTAATGCGACATCACACATCTCTTTATGCAGAACCTGGTCCTGGAAATGGAACCATTTGTTGGCTTAGTGGGTCCTGAACCAGGTTTAGAGTTAGTTTCATCAAAAAAATCCCTACACTACTCGCCCTTTCGGCATCAATCCGCAGAGCCCAGACTGAAGTCTCACCTGAAGCATTATGGGGGGATTTTGGAACCAAGTTTCGGCACCTGGAGATCATTGTAATGTCATTTTATGCCCTAAATCTGCCTTTGCACAAATCAATTAGCCTTTAGGGCTTATTGATATAACTTCCCTTAATCAATTTCTATACCTCTGTGAATGATTACGACTATCTTTCGCAGACCCTGAATAGGTGAATCGAATACTTACGCACATCAAGGATTACTCTTAAACCAGTAATTACTCAGATCATCTCAAGTGTTCAATAACTTCAAAATACAACAAGATAATATTCATGTAAATAGTTAACATTAATTGTTTTCATACAACAATACAAACCGTGTAAAGTTGCATATCAATATAGTATTATTTCATAAACCCATCATTCATCACAGTATAAAATTTCATTCATTCATAATAAGAGTAAATAGATGAAGCACGAGGATTTCTGTAATAATCTCTTTATTGATAATCAGTTTAATCTTACAGACTCAAGACTTACCTGCGCACTCAGTTGCAGGGGTCCACGCACTCAACTATGGACTCTACTCTAGGCCTCTACACACTCAGCTGTAGAGCCTTCCTTCCTAATCTTCTTCGCTAACTCTTTAGACTTCTCCCATAGACCAAACTTCATTACCTATCTTAGGCATCCTAAGACACACCTATTTATACAATCCCATGGTCCCTGGACCATGGGTAGGTCTTCAAAAGTTGACTCAACTTACATAAAAGAAGGTTAAAACCCTTTATGACACTTTAACTATCTACGTGCTCCACAACCACAATTTGCAGATAATTTACATTTTACACATCAAAAATTGGGCTTTTGCCCCAAAATTGACCCTAGTGGACCCCATCCCAACAGCCCCCCAACACAAAGATCGTGACTCACCCTCGAGTCACTCGGTTGGTGCAGATATCTTACTATGAAGATCCCTTAGCTCCACTTGTGCCACTGCTACCTCAGTCGCACTATGCATGGCTACTTGCTTGATCTACTCCACCAGCTGCTCTTTTACTAGTCCTACATTTTCATGCTTGATTTTCTGCCGCATACTCTGTAAATTTCCCAATTTCTCCTAAATGTTGGAAGAGACGATGTAGGCCTCATCCAACCAAGGCCCTAATCTAGCCTTGAGGACTACCTCTTTCTTTTGCACTGCTTCAACCTATGTAAGCAACTATTTTGCCTCCTGCAGCTTAACAAGTCATTGTGTAGTGGCCGCCTCCACGCTTAAGCCTCCATCTAGCAGTGCGACTTCCCAGATATCCAGTCACTGAACCATCTTTGTTGCTTGAGTGGTTCCTAGTGCTAAACTTTTTGATGCAGCACTAATCTGCCCTACGCCTACCTGGATCCGATTCGCTTGAATGTGCAGCTCGCGCAGATCCTTCTGAATAGTACTCACCGCCTACTGTTTTTGCTACTTGAACTATTATAGTAGTTCTATAATGGTATCCCACACCTTATTTCCTATCAAGACTTCCCTGCGCACTCAGTTGCAGGGGTCCACGCACTCAACTATGGACTCTACTCTAGGCCTCTACACACTCAGCTGTAGAGCCTTCCTTCCTAATCTTCTTCGCTAACTCTTTAGACTTCTCCCATAGACCAAACTTCATTACCTATCTTAGGCATCCTAAGACACACCTATTTATACAATCCCATGGTCCGTGGACCATGGGTAGGTCTTCAAAAGCTGACTCAACTTACATAAAAGAAGGTTAAAACCCTTTATGACACTTTAACTATCTACGTGCTCCATAACCACAATTTGCAGATAATTTACATTTTACACATCAAAAATTGGGCTTTTGCCCCAAAATTGACCCTAGTGGACCCCATCCCAACAGCCCCCCAACACAAAGATCGTGACTCACCCTCGAGTCACTTGATTGGTGCAGATATCTTACTATGAAGATCCCTTAGCTCCACTTGTGCCACTGCTACCTCAGTCGCACTATGCATGGCTACTTGCTTGATCTACTCCACCAGCTGCTCTTTTACTAGTCCTACATTTTCATGCTTGATTTTCTGCCGCATACTCTGTAAATTTCCCAATTTCTCCTAAATGTTGGAAGAGACAATGTAGGCCTCATCCAACCAAGGCCCTAATCTAGCCTTGAGGACTACCTCTTTCTTTTGCACTGCTTCAACCTATGTAAGCAACTATTTTGCCTCCTGCAGCTTAGCAAGTCATTGTGTAGTGGCCGCCTCCACTCTTAAGCCTCCATCTAGCAGTGCGACTGCCCAGATATCCAGTCACTGAACCGTCTTTGTTGCTTGAGTGGTTCCTAGTGCTAAACTTTTTGATGTAGCACTAATCTGCCCTACGCCTACCTGGATCCAATTCGCTTGAATGTGCAGCTCCCGCAGATCCTTCTGAATAGTACTCAATGCCTACTGTTGTTGCTACTTGAACTATTATAGTAGTTCTATAATGGTATCCCACACCTTATTTCCTATCAAGACTTCCCTGTGCACTCAGTTGCAGGGGTCCACGCACTCAACTATGGACTCTACTCTAGGCCTCTACACACTCAGGTGTAGAGCCTTCCTTCCTACTCTTCTTCACTAACTCTTTAGACTTCTCCCATAGACCAAACTTCATTACCTATCTTAGGCATCCTAAGACACACCTATTTATACAATCCCATGGTCCGTGGACCATGGGTAGGTCTTCAAAAGCTGACTCAACTTACATAAAAGAAGTTTAAAACCCTTTATGACACTTTAACTATATACGTGCTCCACAACCACAATTTGCAGATAATTTACATTTTACACATCAAAAATTGGGCTTTTGCCCCAAAATTGACCCTAGTTGACCCCATCCCAACAGGCCCCCAACACAAAGATCGTGACTCACCCTCGAGTCACTCGGTTGGTGCAGATATCTTACTATGAAGATCCCTTAGCTCCACTTGTGCCACTGCTACCTCAGTCGCACTATGCATGGCTACTTGCTTGATCTACTCCACCAGCTTCTCTTTTACCAGTCCTACATTTTCATGCTTGATTTTCCGCTGCATACTCTGTAAATTTCCCAATTTCCCCTAAATGTTGGAAGAGACGATGTAGGCCTCATCCAACCAAGGCCCTAATCTAGCCTTGAGGACTGCCTCTTTCTTTTGCACTGCTTCAACCTGTGTAAGCAATTACTTTGCCTCCTACAGCTTAGCAAGTCATTGTGTTGTAGCAATGGTGTGTTTCGTTGCCCTTACTTCATCATACTATTGCTAGATTTTGCGAGCTTCTATATTCAAGGTCTAGAGGGTGGGATCTTCCTGTAGAGTGGTGACTACCTCCATTGCCTACTCAAAAAGCACGGTGTAGTCTACCACTGTGACATCCACTGTCACGACTCCATCCTTCACAACGGCTATCCACTGTTCCCTTACCTCTGGCAGAGTTGAGGGTTGTGACTTCAACTCCAAATCTATTATCTTCAGGTTCAGCTTGAACTAAACTCAGGCTACTTCCGTCTTGGTGACACGCATGCCTACATCTAGCTTTCTGATCTTCACCTCCAATGGCACTTCCTCTAGTATATGCAATTCAAGTAATGTTCTGCAGGTTTCTGCTACCGGGGTTGCAAGTTGGGCATTATGCACCTAAATTTTCTTTTGTGCCTCCAATGCCTTTAACTTCTTAGTGAACATATATTAATTGTTTACTCTATATTCACTTATAAGGCTTAGTGTGCGCTACTCCTGAGATTTAAACTTTGTTATCACACCTACTTGCAGGGTCTGAAGAAACTCATTGGGGAGCACAGCCAAGTTGAGGCTGATGTTCTTCATAGAACTAACAATACCCTTGTTAGTGGCCGCCTCCACGCTTAAGCCACCATCTGGTAGTGCGACTGCCCAGATATCCAGTCACTGAACCATCTTTGTTGCTTGAGTGGTTCCTAGTGCTAAACTTTTTGATGCAACACTAATCTGCCCTACGCCTACCTGGATCCAATTTGCCTGAATGTGCAGCTCGCGCAGATCCTTTTGAATAGTACTCAGCGCCTACTGTTGCTACTACTTGAACTATTGTAGTAGTTCTATAATGGTATCCCACACCTTATTGTCTATCTTGTCCATGTCATCGCCTATCATAGTAATCAGGTCCAGTGATGGCTTGGGGGCTTTTCATTTCTTTTGCGACCCTTCCTTTTCATGTTCCCTATACCGCTTTACTTAGAAGGGAGTGCCTTTCTCCTCCTGACCAACGCTACCCTGCTTTGACTACTCTTCCTCCTCCGTTTGGGGCAAATGAGAATTATCACTCTGCTCGCAGCTACACTCTTTCTGTTCATCCTACTTCATCGTGACACTCTCCACTTCCAACCAGGCCTTCACCTCGACCTATTTTCCTCGTTTCTCAGCCAACTGTTGAACCTTCTACTTGGCCACTTCCTTCTTCTTCTTCTCTGTGGACTTGTTATTCCCTACGGCCAGATCAGATGGAGAATGCTAATCTGTTGGCCAGTGCTTGATGACCTCCTCAATAGCATCATCTATAACGAGGTAGGGTAGGTAGAACCATTTTTGTTGCAGATCCTTCTGTGTGTAGATATATACACCGTGGAAGTCAACTTTGAACTCCATGTACCTTGAAAGTTTTTCAAACATAGTTAGTGACAACCATGGCTTCTGGTTGATGGCCATGTGAATGATTTCCTCCATCAGCATCCAAAAGGCCTTGGTCTCTTCGACCCGTGCAACATAATTTGTGGCCCAGAGAGATGCAAAATTTACAAGCTCCAGGACATCTTTCTCCACAGGAGGAAATTAGATGTCCTTCAGTATATTCCAAGCGATGAGCATAATCAAGAGCAACATCCACGAATAGTGGAATATTTTACTCTCGTCCTATGCCTCTCAGCACTTCGTGAGGAACTCATTACAAAGGTAGCATGCCCAATTGAATTGCACACCCTCTATGCATTGTGTAGTCAAGGAGATTACTGGCACCAAAACCTCGTCCATGCACCATTTTCTCATAACCTTGTTAGCAAGGATCTGTGTGGCAACCTTTATTGCAAGGTTAGTGATCAAGGTAATAGAGTACCTGCGTGGCTTCTTCACAAGCTTGAACTTGTCCTTCATCATCTCCATGAGGTCACACTCACTCGTCTTTCCCCCAAACTCCTTGGTCAGATTCAATCCTTAGTGTGGTAACAGCGTGATCCGATGGATCAACATATCAGTAATAGGGATTAATGTTCCTAGCCACAAGCATTTGTCATGAACCAGGCAAAGCAACTTCTTAATGAAAATCAATTTGATATTGGAGCGATGGTAGTGGGGCACCCACAACAGGTTCAACAACCCCGACTGGTTCACTGGGGGATTCAACTCCACCTGCTCCAATGCAATGACACCAGATTATTTGTAAAAGGCCCTCTTCATAAAGGTGTCTGTAGCAAGGTGGGGGAACTGCTCATGGTTTGCCAAATCCCCATCCTTTGGCTAGAGATGGGGAATCCGCGCCAAGTGCGGACCTTCAAAGGTGAGGTTCTCCGGTAACAAGGGTGTATTGAGGAGAAATTTTCCTACATTTGGGTCCTTAGGGACCTTCACTTTCCCTTGCACAGAGGGTTATAATTCAGCAACTTGGAGATAGGATCCACCCCCTCGGTGTCTATATCCTCCGCACCCTCTTGATCCTCCAAATCCACTACCTTCCCCTTCTCTTTTGCACTTGGTTTTTCTTTCCTTTGGGCCTGTGTAGTGGCATTCTTCCTCGATGACTCACGCACCAATATGGGCTTCTTTTGTTTGTCCTTCTTGGGTTTGGGTCTTCTTTCACGAGTGTAGGTTTCAGCCTAGGCGACCTCAACACCGTATGTACTGTAGTTGGAACCTCCATTCCATTAACTCTAGACCAACCCCCTCAGAGACGTAACTCCTCCAGTGCTTGCATTTTCTGCTGGACCTAGTCCTAACATGATATTGTGAATGAGTTTTTTGTCTGACTTGGGAAATTTATCGAACACAGGGCTTGCGATCAAATCCTTAAAGAACTCACGGTTCATGTGTAGAAAACAACACAATAGAAATTCTAGGGATGCAAAGTGTTTTTCATTGGACGGCCATGCATAATTTATAGGCAAATTCGAATTCAAATTCAATGGTTCCCTCCAAAATCCTTCCATAAATGCTGAATTGGTGGGAGATTTCCAAATATTTCACTCTTAAATACAACCTTAATTGCCTTAAATGTTGTGCCCCCACTCCTCTTAACCATCTCCTGGTAGTCAAATCATGAATAGTGACTATAACGGTTACTTTCTGGTTGTTCTGCGTGGTCTCTCCCCCTTTAGCACAACTCCCTTCACACTTCTTTTGGTAGTATGACACCATCCTATTTCACGTGGACCCCTTGTCATGCAGATATACAAACTAGGAAGTGTAGTTTATAGTCCCGCACCTCCTTGCAGTTGCATGGAGCGCTAAGACTGCGCTATCATCATGTAGTCACTGGGTCGGATCCCTGGTATATGGCTTCAATTGGCTTCCATTTATCTTTCCCATAAATGGATCTCCAATCAACATCACGAGCTGAACTGCTCCACCATCTGTAATCTCTTTGATAACATATGGTCCCAACCAATGTATCTGAAATTTTCCTAGAAAGTTATCAAAACTATTGTCATATAATAAAACTAAATCATTTACCTTGAAGGTGCGCAGTTTGATTTGCTGATCATGCCAAGCTTTTTCACGTTCCTTCTGAACCTGTTGATGGAATCCTGCCAAAAATCTATCTTCCTCGAGCTCTATTAGCTTTCTGAGCCTCTATTTTAAGGCTTCGTGGTCCTCCATTCCTGTGAAAATGGCTATGCGTAGACTAGGCACAATTTACTCCATAGGCATCACATCTTCTACGCCATAGACCAACTTAAAAGGTGTCTGACTAGTAAGCTTCTTACAGGTAGTTCTATATGCCCATAACATTGCTGGTAAGCACACATCCCAATCATTTCGCTATGCGTTGCAAACCTTCGTCAACGCATTCTCCAATATCTTATTAAAAGCTTCAACCATTCCATTGGCCTGAGGATGATATGGCATACTCTTCTGATGATAAACCTGGAACTCCTTTGTTAGTGCATTGATCATTTCATTGAGAAAATATGTATCACGATCACTCATCAAGATCTTCGAGCAACCAAACCTATTCAGCACATATTCAAATAAAATTTTCGTTGTGGTTGCCCCTGTACAGTCCTTCACAGGTTGTGCCTCTGCCCATCTGGTCAAATATTTGGTCACAATAATGATATACTGTGCACTCATCTTCTTGCTTGGAGACTGAATTGGTCCTACAAAATCAATTTCCCATTTCTCAAATGGCTACAATGATGCCTGTGGATTCAGAGGCAACTCATCTCTCCACGATGGCCTGCCCACTCTTTGACATGTGTTTCATGCCCTACAATATGCATTAGAATCCTTATGAAACATCGGCCACCACAACCCAGCGCGTAAAATCATCTGTGCTTTTGCTTTTCCTGCATAATGCCCTCCCACAAATCCTCCATGAACTTCAACGAGGATGTTGTTTCGTTCAATGTTGGGCACATAACGTCGAAGTATCTCATCTGAACCCATTTTATATAAATGGCATGCTAGAACTAAAAGTTCAGTTGCGCGCAGCACCAATTATTTCTTATGTTGATTAGTGTACCCTTATGGAGTTGTTCTTGTAGTAAAAAATTGGATAATGTGCACAAAGTGATTATCTGCTACGCGCACCACAAAGAGCTGCACTTCAGGTAGACCTTCCTCCAAATTGTTAGGCTTCTCTCCTGTTTCAATGCGCGAAAGATTGTCTGGCCCTACTTTCAATCATCCTTACTTCACAATTACCTCAAAATCATACTCCTTAAACAACAACATCCATCTACATATTCCTCCCCCCAGCATAGGCTTATTAACTAGATATTTTGATGTATAATGATCTGTGTACATCTTGAAATCTACCTAGCAGGTAATGTTTGAACTTCTGGAGCACATACACCATAGCCAAACCTCCGCGCTCTATCATCGAGTAATTCTTTTCAACCTTAGACAACTTACTGCTCGCAAACGCTATAGGGTGGTCAAATTCTCATTCATCGGCCTGTGTCACCACTGCTCCTAGCGTAATACATGACACATCCACATGCAAATGAAATTCCTTCTTCCAATTCGGGAAGACTAGGATTGGCACGGTGACAATTTTCTCCTTCAATATATCCATACTCTGGTCACATTCTTCATTCCAACAGAATGTAGTCTACAAGAAAAAAGGTCATTAGTGAGGGTCATGCCTGTGACAGGCCTTTAAGGTCCATCACTAATGTCACATATGGTGACATTCTTTAAAAAAGCATTGTTGTAAGTGTATATAGTGATGGTCCTTTACGGTTTGTCACCAAATCCATTTTCAATGAAACTTTTGGTGAGGGTCATTAAATTCTCGTCACTAATTCTCTCTTTGGTAATGCTTTTGGTGAGGGTTGTTAAAGGCCCACCACTAATTCTCTCTTTGGTGACAATTCTAGTGACGATCTTTTATTGACCGTCACCAATGATATTTTTAGTTACTTTTGGTGAAGATCAATAAATGTTCATCATCATTGATCATTCCAATGAGTTTTTGATGACACTTCATGCCTATGATGGACCTTTAAGGTC
>APFE030551241.1:14302-37589 GCA_000404065.3 Pinus taeda
TGTTACTATATTTTTTGTCAAAATATAATGATTTAAGACCATTGTTGTGGAGTCTTTTTCATCACGTTTCCAAGGTCATAGTGGTTATAATAGTCAGTCAATTTGTTAAGAAGTAATTAGTGTGTATAATTTCCCTCAAGTCATAAGAATATAGTCTTCCTATGAGTCAACACATGATTCATCTCTATTAGGTTTATTATCTATGAAATTTCCTTTAAATAAAGTTCCACTAGTGTGTGTAGGAACTATTTCATCTAATACATAATCAAGCTCTGTCAATTCTATTAATGAGAGTGACCTAGCACTCCTCAACACTCATGGCACACCTTAACATGCTTTAGAATAGTACGCTAACATTCCTTGGCACCTCGCATGTCTTGGAACATCTTTGTACCTAGAACATCTTGGTACCTAGAACATCTTGCCATGAGTAGGATGCCCAAGCACATGTTGGCATGCCATAGCATAGCATAGAACTCCCCTATCATGTGTTGGCATTCCCTATAGTCCCTAGCATGCCCTGGAACTCCTTGGCATAATATTGCATTGGCAAACATTATCACTTGGCACACATTGGCACTTGGCATGTATTGGAACCTATTATTAGTGTGCCTAGCATGCCCCTTTTGAAAAAGATAAAGTCCCAACTTATTAACCCTCTTATGTGTTCATTTCATTTCATTTTAGCTTGGTCATTCCTTTTGTTTCCTTGAAACTCCTTGACGCATATTGGCATACTCTGACATCCTACACATCCTAGCATGTTTTAGCACTTGGCATGCCTTGGCATTATTTGGCACATGTTAGCACACCCTAGAACTACCTAGCACACTCTAGCACTTCTTGACATTCCTTGATATTCCCTAGCATGCCTTACCCATTCTTAGCATACCTTATCACTCCTTCCTTGGCATGATAGCTAGCACTTATTGAAACTCCCCGACACACCCTCATATTCATTCACTTCCATGCATTTTGACCTAGTGCTCTCTTGTTTTGTCCTAGTACTCCCTAATAGTCCTCAGCATTCATTGGCACTATATATCACACCTTAGCACTCATAAGTGAATAATGAAACTTGCAATCAATGTTATTAGACTTAGAATAGACAATAAATTGGTGAGGAAAAATAGCTAAGAGTTTCAACAACAAATCAGGAGAAAATCGGGAAAAAATTAGTGAATTCAATAAATAAAAATATACACGTATATTGAATTAGAAAAAAAAAATTTCATTGATATTTACTAAATCCATGTCCAAACAATTCAAAATATCAATAGATGTCCAAAATATCATGAATGAATAAGCATCTAATATATGTTATGAGTCCAAACATGATCCAAAGTATTGAGTCATGACTCCTAACTAGGGACTACATAGAACTAGAAGCAACTGCTTCTAAAAGTTTACAAGCAACTGCATACTAATTAGAAAAAAAATCAGTAACTAAGAGTCTAAGACTCTTAAGAGTGAGAAGTAGAAGTGATTCTTCCAACTCCTTCACTTTCTTGACTCTCAAAGTTCTTCAAGTCATGTAGGATTAAAAGAGGAGCCTCCTCTAATTGGACCCAATATGTTGCATTTGTAGTTTGTAAATCTATCTCTTCAAGGTCTATTGGTGAATGATCCAAACCTATCATTATCATGAGACATTGGAATTTGAATTTAAGTTTGACTTTGAACTTTAAAGTTTAAACTTTAAATTGCAAATCAGATTATGAAACCTTCAAATTCAAGCTCTCACCTAGCATTTGCTTGTTGCAAAGTTGTATACTGTAATGGAAAAATACAAGGTAATTTAAGCGCTTTTGCGTCAATCGGTTGTGCTTCTTAGAATGAATTTTCTCAAACATGCTCCAGTTGCCCTCACAACCTGAAGCACTGCATGCTTGGCTTAAGATTTGAATGGCAAATCTCTTCAAATCTAGCGTATCACTACAAAATATTTTCCACCAAATACCTAGCAAATGGCAAGGGTTCGTGAGTAGAGGTACTAAATAATAAATAGTAAAAACTTAAAAATACAACAAAATTTAATAAAACATTTAACATACAAAATAAAGTTTAAACAAATTTAATGAATTGATGAAGCCTTCAAGCCTCAAAGTGTACTTGGCAACATCTTAGACCTTTCTCATATAACACTGGGATAGGAAAATAATTTAGCTGGTGCTCTATAATCCTATAGTTGGGAAAATACACGACTTTGAAATTCTGGATCAAGAAAGAACCTTTCCATGCATGTCATAAGTCCTCTGTGAACCTCCCCATCCTCATTAAATTTTCTCTTATCATAAAAATATTGTGGGCTGAATAAGTACCTAGCAGCATGAAAGGGGGAATGCAATTTCCTATCCCAGTGTGCATCAATAATGTCCCAAATAGGCATATACTTTGCCTCCTCATCCCCATATATTCTTTTTATGACCTCCTTTGCGAGATCCATCGCCTCATAAATGTAACCCATAATGGGTTTGTCACCATCAACCATCCTAAAATTCAAGATTTCAAATTTAAATAAATATGAAACATTGAAAATAAAAAGAAGATTGAAATGAAATTTAAAACATGAAAATTTAAAAGACTTGAAGTACCTGAGAACTCTAACAAGGGACTCCATCACAACAATAATCTCTTCAGCATCTTTCCAGAAATCGTTATTAAACACAAGTGAAACATCTTCAAAGCCTTCAAGGGTCTTGGAATGTTTAGATTCCATCCACTTAGCTCCGAAGAACATCCTCTTCAGATTTATCTTTTGCTCAACCACAAATTGTAAAGATATGAAATTTGTTGCAAATCTAGTCACTGTTGGTCGAACAATTTCTTTACCTTCAGTGTATTTTCTCATGGTGTTTAGGACAATAGTGTGGCTGTATAGGTATTTGGTTATGGATTTTTCCTTCTCCACAACCTCATGTATGCAATGAAGCTTACCAATGTCCTCAAGCATTAAATCTATACAATGGGCAACACAATAGGTCTAAAAAACAGTGGTGTGCCTAATCTCAAAAAGTCTACCAAAAGCCATATAATTAGCTGCATTGTTGGTGACAATTTGTAAAACATGTTCTTCTCCCACTTCTTGAATGATTTCCTCCATCATTTCACAAATAAGTTGTGCAGTCTTAACCTTGTCTGAGGCATCCACTAATTTTAGAAACATTGTACCTACTGGACAAGTTACAAGGAGATTTATTAAAGTTCTATTCCTCTGATCTGTCCATCCATCACCCATGATCATGCACCCTGTTTATACCCATGATGAACGAAACTCAGATAACACAAGCATGGCATCTTCAACAATTTCTAATGGAAAATTTGTCCTAATTCTCTCTAATGAAGGGGCTTTGAACCCTGGACCTACAACAGCAATTGCATCAATCATATCTTGCCAATAAGGACTTATGACACAATGGAAAGGTATGTCACAATAGTACCGAAAGTTAGCAATGGCCTTCCTTGCCTGACTATGTATATATTTTTTCCAACTAGTGGTATCCAAGGTAGTTTGGGAATCGGGGTTTGTGTGGGGAGAAATAAAGGTGTTTATGTTTCCACCTCCAATATTGAATGCAGGAGAATTATTCTGGCCTTGAGTTTGACTTGGACTTGGAGGCATGTGTGGGAAACTTGGGAACTGCATTGAGGATTCAACGGAGGGAGATGACAATGAGGTAGTGGAAGGAAAATTGTCAACTCTAGGAGTTCCTATTTCTTTTTTTTGCTTTTCTTTCTTTGCCTTATGCTGACTCAACATATTAATGGCCAAGGTTTCTTGGTGTTTGACATTTTCGTATATGTTTTTGCAAAGACCTATATCATGGTCAGGTATTTGTGCAAGGTGGTACTTGAATCTATAAATTCCTCCACTACATTTCGCTTTGCAAAATTTACAAAGGAGCTTAGGGTCTCTAAGAATCTTGTCACAATAAGCCCAAGTAAAGTCCTTCTCCCTCGACATTGTTGTTCTTTTGGACTTGTGTTTAAATTGTGGCTTCTATTTAGATTTGGAGTTGTGCCTTCTATTTAATTTGGCTCCTGTAAAATACAATAAAAAATTAAAATTAAAAATTCCATATATAACTTTGCAAAAAAGAGGGTTGCTTTTAAAGGATATAAGGTTTTGTTAAGGATCAAAGAGAAGTCTGTCCAACAACACAAGCACATTTCGACCTAATATATCATTATGACCTTGAAACACAATTAGGTATATATGAGGAAATGCTACCTAAAGGAAATATTATCAACATATATTTCATTGTAATCTTGGATTTGCAAGTTCATTTAGCATAAGACAACTGAACCAATACATCAATAACATATTATGGAAGAACAAAAATACCCAAAGTTGTGAATGCATGGTTAAAGCCTTTAGAGTTGGCAAGACATCAACCAAGGAAGGAATTCTTGATGACTTGGCCAGTGGTTGGTATGAAACCATTTCTTAGTGCATTTTAAAATTCTGCTCAAGCCCCATTTATAGGGTTGAAAAGTCATAACCAAAGGAATACGCCGAACATTTGATTGCTTAATAGTGAAACTTGAAACTTGCCATTGAAAATGGCATTGAAACTTCAATATAGTAATATACTTATTATTTAAGCCAAGTGCCAATTTACCTCAATTGTTGAATAGTGAAGCCCGTAAGCCTAAAAGTAACACACACTGAAGGTGACGCGTGACTGCCTAAGGGTTGATATGGAGCATGGATAGAGCACACGTTAGTGACTGCCCGATATGGAGTCTGGACTTAGGTTCACCCTGGCGGTTCCCCAATATGGAGTTTGGACTGTGTAATAGTGAGTAGTGATTGATTATTGAAGGTCTCGACGTATGAGTTGCAGGCCTAAGAAATGAGAAATAGTTTTTTGAATGAACGATGTGTAGTTTTTAGCAATGTGGCATACCTAAACTTGAAAATCTCGTGCTTGTCATGACAGCTAAAAGGAGCACTTCCCTAGTTATTAATTCTCAGTCTTAGCTAAGGAAGCATGTTTGCATATCTCATCTCATATTTAGTAGAGGCAAACTTTAATTGTCTTGTCTATCCATGCAAAGAAGGTGCATTAGGATTATGAGTTAAGAAAGTTGAGACAATTTTGTACATGTTTCTAGATTCATTGTACCTTCTAGACTAAAGGAAAAGTGAATAATAGTGTTTGAAAGTTTTAGTTATTTCCTATTTCAAAGAGTAATAAAAAGTGATATGATTTGAGTTTCAAATCTATGTACTTGTTGTTACTTTCTTCAGTGCATGTGCTTCCTTGTTCAGAACAAGGGGTTTTTTTGTAGTATCTAGCCTCCAAAGCTTCTTCAATGCAAACTAAATATCAAATCATGCCCTCATACTCCAAAGCATCTAAGGCATCACCCTAGAGAAGCTCCAAAGTAGACCAATGAGCTTTGACAGGCCAACTCCAACCCCATGTCACCATACAAGTGTTGACATCATTGCTACAAAAATTATTTTGAAGTGTTTCATCCTACACAAATTCCTAAGATGGATGCCCAAAGGGGTTCTAGAATGAGACTCAATCTTCATTACCACATTTAAGGCTTTTGAAAGGGATCGGTCCCCTTAAACCATACCAATTTTTACACTTTCACAATTTGGCCCTGTTCCTATCAATTTATATTTTGTATTGAAAAGTCAGACATATTTTACCTGTTTATTAACTTTAGAAACAATTATAGGTCAGCTCCAACAAAATGTCAACAAATTTATGGGTTAGGTTGCCATTTCTCCAAATACTGTCACACATGTATATATAATCACACATTTTACTTTTTAGATCTTCATTGGTTGAATGGAAAGGTTTGTTGTCTGTGTAATTTTGTCCCATACCTCCACAGCAGCACTCATAGATAACAATATTATTAATTCTTCATCGGTGTGCATAGTAAGGTCCATTTTGGTTGCTCTTTTTGATGGAGCAACCTCTGATAGTACACCTTTTACCACAGAGATGTTGTTGTTGGATAGAAATCTCTAGAGGAGTCTTACACCAGACATATAAATGGCTATTGTATATCACAATAATAACCATTAACATATGAATATGTGGCAAACCCTAAAATTTGTGCATTCAATCCATTAGTTTTTCTTTCATGGTGGATTTCGTTCTATATAGTAGATGTATTGTGGAACTTGAGTGTGCTCGCATAAAAAATTCTAAGGCCAAACCCAGATTCTCATGTTTCATGGAAATTCAACATATGCCTTGTTCACCTATGACCTACTTGTAACTCATCTTAGGGTACTCATGTACAATCTCAACTCATCCCACTTAACAAGTTACCAAGACAAGGCTCATCACATCCAACCTTGGTCTAAAACAATTAAGCAACATAATTTACATCTTGACATGCCATAGCACCTGACATGTCTTATATTGGCTTGGCACTATTTGGCATGTGTTAACATCCCCTACATTCGTTGGCATGCTTTGACACTCTGTAGAACATTGTGGCACTTCATGACATGCCTTGGTAGTTTAGCATACATTGGAATTACCTAGCATATATCCTTGTCACTCCCTGCTTAACACACCTAGAACTCATTGAAACTCCCTCTCACACACTCTTATTCATTAATTTCCATGCATTTTGACCTAGTGCTCCCTTATGTTTCCCTAACACCCCCTAACACTCCTTAGGTCACCCTAGCACCTGACACATCTTGGCCTACCACCTTAACACTCTAGAATTTCTTGGCACTACATAGTATACCTTGTCACTCTCTCCTTAGCACACCTAGAGATCACTGACACTCCTGGTAAAAAACTCTTATTCATTCATTTCCATGCAATTTTACCTAGTTCTCCCTTGTGTTTCCCTAATACTCCTTATCACTCCTTGACACATGTTGTTACACCCTAAAACCTATGACATCTTGGCATGTCACCCTAGCCTCTAGCATGCCTTAACACTTCCTAGCATAGCTTGTCAATTTGTCTTTAGCACAGCTGAAACTCATTGAAACATCTAATCACAAACTCTTATTTGTTCATTTCCATTCATTTTGACACAGTTCTCCCTTGTGCTTCCCTGGCACTGCCGGCTAACACTTCCTTCCATGTGTTGGAAAATCTTGGCCACATGTCGCCCTAAAACTCTAGCATACCTTAGCATTGCTAGGGATGCCTTGTAACTCCTCCTTAACACACTTGTAACTCACTGAAAATCCATGCCTCCCACTCTTGTTCCTTCACTTCCATGCATTATGACCTAGTGCTCCCTTGTGTTTCCATAACACTCCTTGGCACACATTAGCACACCATGGAACTTATTTAAGCACCGCAAAGTGTTAAACAACTGTGCGCTACCTTGGGACACACAAGATACTACAAGAAGTTCATCAAAAACTATGCCCAAACCACGCACCAATGGAGAAACTATTGAAAAAGGATGTCACATTCTGCTGGAATGATGACTGCACGAAGAGCTTGAATGTCCTAAAGGGCAAATTGGCCTTTGCTCCGATCCTGGTCTTCCCAAAATAGGGTGTGGAATTTCATGTCCATGTTGATGCGTCGTGTATCGTGCTAAGAGAAGTACTCACACAAGAGGCCAGCGAGGGCTTGGTCCACCCTATCACGTTTGCAAGTCATAGATTGTTTAAAGCCGAGAAGAACTATTTCACAATCGAGCGCGAGGGGTTGGTGATGGTGTATGCACTCCAAAAATACCAACACTATTTGCTAGGAGGACATTTCAAGATGTATACAAACCATTCCACACTGAAATACTTGGTCAATAAGCCTGTGTTGAGGGGGCGCATATGCAGGTGGCTTTTATTATTTCAAGAATATGACTTTGAAGTCGTGGTCAAACCTGGATGCCTAAATGTAGGACCAGATCACTTGTCGCGTATTGAGATGGGCGAGGAACCTACTAGTTTGGAGGGTGGATTACCTAATGCACAGCTCTTTAAGGTGCACATCACAAACGGGCACTTCGAAGATATAATCCATTTTTGGACAACAGGGATTGCGCCGCAAGAATACTCCATCCAACAGAAGAAGGAATTGGTGGTGTGCGCGGCAGATTTTTCTTTCATTGTAGGGCACCTATACAAAATTGGAAATGATGAGATATTATGAAGATACGTAATGTAGGTTTTAATCCCGTACAAAAATTACCTACATACGAATTCTAAAACACATAAAATAAACAATGTGAGAGCATAACACATAAAACACATATACACAGAGATTTTCCCCTGGATCCCAAAACCAGGACTACCAGCTTGATTTTTCATTATGTTCCTTTCAATGTTATAATACATATTTATACATACCGAAGCACCCAATACCATGGACCGAAAAACCATCGCATCCAAAAAACACGTGCGAAAATAATGCATAAAACCATAGGTGGGTCTGCCCAACCTAACATAGGGTCCAAAACAAAAATAAATTCGGGGCACTGCCCCAGACCCCATAAAGTGGGGTTACGAGTACACCTCAAATCCCTTCTGACACCCCCGCTACACAATTGGGCAACGAAGGGGGGCTCCACCCCCCCTCTAACCCCTTGGTTTACTACGTGGGCTAGTCATGGAAAGAATATAACACAACCCAACATTTTCCAACTTGTTATTTTCTTTCCACATGGGGCCACAAGAGAGCTTAGTCATTTTTCTAGCCCTGAAATGCCCATTGTCTCTCTACACCAAGAGAACTTCTCAAAGCTCACATATTTTGTCAATGCGTCTGTAGTATTATTCAAAGTGTCCACCCTTACCAGCAACACTTTTTTGTCTTCTATCATATCCCTCACAAAGTGATACTGAACATCGATGTGGTTTATCTTTGAATGATATGTGGGGTTCTTTGCCAAGAAAATTACACTTTGGCTGTCACAATCTATCCTTATACCTCCCTGTACTAACCCCACACTTGAACACAATCTTTGCAACCAAACTGCTTCCTTGCTTGCATTAGTGGCTGCCATGTATTCTGCCTCTGTAGTTGATAGTGCCACTACAGATTGTTTCTTACTCATCCAAATGAATGCACTACCAAATAGGTTAAACACATACCCACTTGTAGATCTTCTCTGATCCAGATCTCTAGCCTAGTCCGCATCAACAAAGACACGAATATCCAACATTCTATCCAATTCTGGTCTTCCTTGGTAGCGCAAACCATAATCACTAGTGCCACGCAAATACCTAAAAACCCGCTTCACTGTTGTCTAGTGCTCCTTCCCTAGTTTTGACATAAACCTGCTCAATACTCCCACTACATGTGCAATGCCTGGTCTAGTACAAACCATTGCATACATCAAGCTACTGACTGCACTTGCATATGGAACACGGGACATGTCCTCTTCCTCTTCTTGTGTCTTGGGACACTGTTCAGTAGATAACCTCACACCTACAGGAATAGGAACCTTCACCGGTTTACTATTCTGCATATCAAACCTCTATATTATTGTCTTGACATACTTCCTCTAGTTTAAACGGAGATTCCTCTTTGCCCAATCTCTTTTAATTTCCATGCCCAAAATATACTTTGCAGCTCCAAGATCTTTCATGTCGAATTTGGAGGACAATTGTGTCTTCAAATCCTCGATAATTTCTTTGTCATTTCCAACCATCAACATATCATCCACATACAAGACTAGATAAATAACACAATCACCAATTAATTTAAAATACACACAGTTATTTGCTTTGCTTCTAGTGAATCCAAGTCCTCGTATAAATGTATCAAATTTCTGATACCACATCCTTGGTGACTGGTTTAACCCATACAAAGACTTCTTTAACTTGCATACCAGTTCTTTCTTACCCTTCACCGCAAAGCCTTCAGGTTGCTTCATGTATATTTCCTCTTCCAGATCCCTGTGAAGAAACGTTGCCTTCACATCCATCTGTTCTACCTCAAATCAAAAGCAGCAGCAACAGATAAAAGTAATCTAATAGAAGTTACCTTGGCAACAAGAGAAAAAATATCACCAAAATCAATTCCCGACACCTGGGAATAACCTTTTTCTACCAACCGAGCTTTGTATTTTTTCACCTTTCCTTTTGCATTTGTCTTCTTCTTGAACACCCATTTGCTGCCAATGGGTTTCCTTCAAGACGACAACTCCACCTGATCCCAAGCCTCATTTTTGTGCAAAGATGGCATTTCATGAACCATAGCCTATTTCCAGAGTTTGCCATCCTCTGAATCTACTGTTTCCTTCACAGTCCTGGGATCATTGTCAGTAATAGATAAAGAAGAATTTGAACATAAAGCAAATGGACTATACCTTTATGGCTGCCTTCTTTCTCGAACTAATATTCTCACACCCGAAGTTTGTGGCTCTTCATATTCTGATTCCGCCTCTATTGTAGAGTTTGATTCTTCCTCCTTAAGCTCAAACTCTATCTTCTCAGGTTCCTTTGGGTGGAATTCATGTTTAATAACATCTTTTACCTCTCTGAACACCACATCTCGGCTGTACACAACCTTCCTTATTAGTGGGTTCCAAAGCTTATAAACTTTTAAACCATCCTTATACCCAATAAAGATTCACTTTTTAGATTTATTATCCAACTTGGTTCGTTTCTCCTTTGGAACATGTACATATGCATCACATCCAAATACCCTCAGATGTGAAAAAGAGGGTTTCTTACCAGTCCATACCTTTGTGGAGTCTTATCCTCAACCGCTGATGAAGGTGACCTGTTGACCAGGTAACATGCAATATCCATTGTCTCTGCCCAGAATTCCTATCCTAACCCGACACCACTGAGCATGCTTCTTGTCCTTTCCATCAACGTCTTATTCAGTCTTTCTACAACTCCATTTTTCTATATGGAGTAGTCTTCTATCATGCTATACCACACTTCTTACAGAATTCTTCAAATTCCTTGCTGCAAAACTCTCCACCATTATCTGTCCTCAACACCTTTATCTTCTTCTCTATCCGATTTTCCATGAGAGCATTAAATTATTGAAACCTATCAAATGCTTTAGATTTCTTCTTAAGGAAATATATCCATGTACTCCTTGAGAAGTCATCTATAAATGATACATAGTACACAGAATTACCCAGTGATAGAACCTTCATAGGTCCAAACACATCACTGTGCACAAGTTCTAATATCTGTTTCGCCCTCTTACTACCAGAGGGGAAACTCACCCGATTATGCTTCCCATATACACAATTTCCACAAAAATCAAAATCTAGAGAGCTATTACTCATACCTTCTACCATACCTTTACCATGAAGTATTCAAAGGCCCTTCTCTTGAATATGTCCAAGCCTTTGATGCCACAACATGGTCTTCTCTCTAGAGACCACTATATTTTCTGCTCCACTTTCAGGAACCACATAAATGTTGCACCCATCAACAACCATGCTACCTTGCAGCTTGTATAGAGTTCCAATCCAAACTCCCCACATCAATACCAGTGCTCCTCGAACCATCTTGCAGGTCTCCTTCTTGAACACTGTTTTTACACCTGCATCATCCAGCTTGCTTATAAAAATTAGATTTTTGGCCAATGCAGGAATATGTAGAACACCTGTAAGTGTTCTAACTCTTCCACCTTGCAACTTCAACATTACCCTTCCATGACCAACGATTTTAGCCTTCCTGTCATCCCCCAAGAAGACATCACCACCATCATATTTCTCATACTTGCAGAACCACTCTCTATGGGGAGTGAAGTGAAAGGATGCACTTGAGTCAATCAACCATGCCTCATGATCTACATGTGTACTTGAAGAATCCAAGTACACATCCCCACCTTCATCTGAGGTGGTTTTTGCCTCTGTAGAAGGAGCCTCATCAAATTCGTTTCCTTTGTCAGGAGCTTTAGATTTATAGTCCCTTTTGAAGTGGCCTTCCTTTCTGCATTTCTAGCACACCACCTTTACAAGTTTTCCTACAAATTTAGATATTCCTCTAGATTTAGATCTTCCACTCGATGACTTATTTTTATTTCTATTCTGAGACCGTCCTCATACAGACAAGGCATCACCATTCTAGCTCTCCATATTTTTCTATCTCATCTCCTTTGTTAGCAAGGTTGAGACTATTTCATCAAACTGCAAGGTAGTTGCATTGCTACCTATTGCAATAACCAGACTATCCCACGAATCTAGTAGAGAACACAACAAACTAATGCTCTTATCTTCATCTGAAATTTTAATATCAACAGATTCTAATTGACTTACCACAATACTAAATGCATTCAAATGCTCTATCACTGAGTCTCCATCTTTCATCCTGAGGTTATACAGCTTTTTCTGTAGGAACAGTTTATTCACGAGAGACTTAGATTGGTATAAATTCCCTAACTTGTCCCACAAAGCCTTTGTCGTAGCTTCCCCTGATACATTCAACAATACTGAATTTGAGACACACAATCGTATTATGCCCTTTGCCTTCCGACCCAACTTCTTCCATTCTTCATCGGACACTCCTGTTGGTTTAGTACCAGGATCTACCATGATCCACTGATATTTATCCACCAACAGATCCTCCATCTTGAGTTTCCACAACTCAAAACTCTAACCATTAAATTTCTCGATCTCTATATTTCCACTACTCACCATCTTCTTTCACCACCAGAATCGATCTCACAGATCTCCCACTGAACAGGGTCTACCACAGGCCCGAGCGAAACCCCTCAGCAACAAAGGTGTCCCCTTGAAGCATAAACAACTCTGAAACCAAATGTAGGTTTTAACCTCGAACAGAAATTACCTGCATACGAATTTTAAAACACATAAAATAAACAATGTGAGAGCATAACACATAAAACACATATACAGAGAGATTTTCCGCTCGATCCCAAAACTGGGACTACCAGCTTGATTTTTCATTATGTTCCTTTCAATGTTATAATACATATTTATACGTGTCGAAGCATCCAATACCATGGATCAAAAAACCATCGCATCCAAAAACATGTGTGAAAATCATGCACAAAACCATAGGTGGGTTCGCCCAATCTTACATAGGGTCCAAAACCAAAATTTTCTGGGGTGCTGCCCCAGACCCCATAAAGTGGGGTTACGGGTACACCTCAAACCCCCTGTGACCACCTCGCTACACAATTGGTGAAACGAAGGGGGGCTCCACACCTGCTCTAACCCCCCGGTTACTACATGGGCTAGTGATGGAAAGAATATAACACAACCCAAGATGTACCTGAATTTGAACGAAGTCAGATCCTTACAGAAGCACATGGGAGCACTGCAGGAGGACACTATGTAGGATGCGTGACTGCACAAAAGATTCTTCGCGCAGGGTTATGGTGGCCAACCCTTCACCAGGATTCAAAAGCACACTGTAAGGCCTACGATATATGTCAAAGGACCAGAAAACCATCGTGAAGGGATGACATGCCATTGAATCCACAAATGACACTGCAACCATTCGAGAAATAGGAAATTGACTTCGTGGGACCTATCAAACCTCAGGGAAAGACGAACACATGCTACATCATCACCACTATAGAGTACCTAACACGATGGTTGGAAGCATAGCCAGTCAAAGACTGCATGGCTGCTACAACTGTGAAGTTTTTGTTTGAAAACGTCTTGACCCAGTTTGGTTGTATGAAAATATTAATGAGTGATCATAGAAAACATTTCCTGAACGAAACCATCAGTGCACTCACAAATAATTCTAGGTGTATCATCAGAAAAGTACACCATACCACCCACAAGCCAATAGGACTATAGAAGCCTTTCACAAAATACTGGAGACTGCGTTGACCAAAGTGTGCAACACACTGCGAAGCGATTGGGACCTGCGTGTACCTGCAGTGCTATGGGCATACAGGACAACGTGCAAGAAACTGACAGGAAAAACACCTTTTTGGTTAGTTTATGGCATGGAAGCTATCATGCTGATGGAATATATTGTACCTAGTTTGCACATAGCAGCACTCATAGGAATGATGGACTGCGAAGCTCTGGAGGAGAGGCTCGCGCAATTTTAAGAACTTGAGCAAGAATGGTTCTTGGCTGGGTTTCATCAGTAGGTACAAAAGCAGCCTGAAAAATTCTAGCACGACAGCCATATCCAATTGCACACCTTCAAGGTAAATGACTTAGTGTTTTTGTATGACAGTGAGTTTGAAAAATTTCCAGGAAAATTCAAAATGCATTGGATGGGACCATACATGGTTTAGGAGGTCATAGAAGGAGGCGTGGTCCAGCTAGTCAAACTAAATGGAGAACCCTTCCCGGGAAAAGTAAATGGCAGTCGCTTGAAGCCCTACATGGGTGGGTCGGCTATTTGACTAGCTGGCTGAAGTGTAGTCTTCGCACTTCAAGGATCTGGACAAAGGTTTAGGACTATAAACATATGTAGCACATGTCGGTACAGATGTAGGGAAACAATTCAGACATGGAGGTCTCAGAATAGAGGATGCAACATATTTAGCAAACAATGGCTCAGTGTGATACCGACATCAACACAGTTCGAGGACAGTTGGAGGAACTCCATGCCAAGCTCACCGCACCAAGAAAACGACTCGAGGGTAAGTCACGATGTTTGTGTTGGGGGCCTGTTGGGCATGGAATCCCCCCACGACATGTTTTGGGGCTCAACGCCCAAGTTTTCATCTAATATGGTTGTAAAGCTCCATGAATTACTTGCGCCGGAGTATGTTAGAGTCATAGGGTTGTTTTCCCTAATCTTGTAATATAATGTTAGCCTACCCATGGTCCACGGGCCATGGGATTGTATAAATAGAGTGAGGCTCTAAGTTGTAAAGAGACATCTAAGGAAGTATGAGGTAGCAAAGTAGAAGCACAAAGAAAGTGTCTAAGTGTGTCTTGGGTCGTAGAATAGGAAAAAGGCTCTGTAGCTGAGTGCGCAGAGGCATACTTGTCCGCAAGAGAGCACACTATTATACAACAAATTGACCCCCACATCAGCTCAGAGGGGAAAGACATGATAGCTAAAGCAAATACCAAGATCACACGCCTTGTTTCTACACTAACGCTGGCTATGCACTGACAACCTTCTTTATAAAGTTTCTTTGTAAGCCTAAGGGTGCCTTAGTGACCCTACTAACTCTAGTTGCTAGTTCAAGAACAATGTTAGTGGATCCTAATGAAGTTCTAAGGGTCAAAGGAGTGAATTGACTCATAAATATCTAGATATTTGCTCCTAAATCTACTCAAGAAAAGCAAGAAAACATCTCAAGTTTGACCTATTTGGCGGATTTATAATCCTAATGAAGGAGACAAATGGGAAAGAGTTGAAAAGCATGGCAACTTCATTGCTTTTACCCTAAGGAACTCATGGAGGAACTTGGAAACCCTAACTCAATTGCTACATAAGAAAAGCTAGGGCTATGGTGATAGGGGTCAGATCATTTGAAAGGATAGCATACTTGATTGTCGAGCATTGTCTCAAATCAGAAGAAGTTGGTAAGAAGGGGAAGAGAGAGAAGCTAGAGGGGTAAAGGAAGGTTGATGCAAAAAATGGTTGTAATCACTCTTCTAACATTAATACAGAACTGCAGTTGTACTGTCTACTCCGTGGTGTTGGTACTGTCATTCATTTGCTTGTTTGTCCAATACCTTTTAGCATGAGTAGCTTAGTTATGTGTAAATAGATGTTCTTTTATGTATTCATGTATTAGTTATCAAGGTTGTATGCTATGATTATGCTTGTCTCTTCTATGTGCAGGACTTGATCTGGAGCCAGCTCAGGGGACTTCCACCTAGCTGCATTGTGCTCTCCAGCAAATCTACACAGAGGTTTGAGGTAATCTATTTGTCCTACTTTGATAGTTAGTTATTATTTATGAACATGCATGTAACTTTGTGACGGTTGCAGATAATCTTACAGTCTGCCAAAGGTCCTGGGAAGACCTTTGAGGGTATCTTCATTCTCCACACATCGTGCATTTTATTCCATGGTAGAATTGGCGTCTCCACTAGGGACTATACATCTAGTTCCCGATTCACCCTTATAATTCTTAGTTTCCACCTCCTTCTAAGACCTCCCTGTACTTCTGAATTCCCTTTCTGACCCACCAAAACCTTGTTGCATGCTGCCTTCACATATTCAGCCTTGAATCTGATCCAAAAGGCCTTGTTTTGAGCTGTTTTCCCACACTAACATAGGTTATTAGACTACACAGTGCTTTATAAAGCTCTGTGTCTGCATACACAGAGCGCTAGTGGACCCAGTAACTCTATGTGGCCACTGCTACAGAGTGTTAGTCCCTTAAAATCTCGATATACAAATGTGTTTGCAAACTCAAGGGGATAGGAAGCCTTCTCATGGACTGAAAGAGGGCCTGCAACTACATTTTGTTAGCAAGATCGGTGTCCTGAAAGAAATTTTTTTCTTAGGAAATAAGTTTTTTTTTCTTTCTTAAAACATTTTTTATGAAAGAAAGATCCACATTTTTATTCATTCTTCTATTTAGCTGGTTAAAATTTGCTTTATTTTGGTTTCAAATAGTTGTTAGGAAAGAATTGGAAAGATTTCTATTGATTATGCATGTGTTATAATGAATAAGATGCATGGAACAAATATGAATATGTGAAAGACTCTCACCTATAGAATACAACTTGTTTTCATCGAACTGAATATATTTTTTAAAGCATTGTCTTGTGCATGATTTTTGAGTTAGAGTCCCATCACATTTCATACGTCAACTCCCCTACCAAAGACACTAAAAAAGTACACATAAAATTTACCTAAAATCAATCAGTAACTCTTTATTGAGCAAGCAAACGTTAGTTCAGGCTAGGATCTTGGGATAGGCAGTGTGAGTAAATTGCCCAAGATTAGAAACCAAAACTAGTGTCATTAAAAGAGAGAAAATTTCTTCTGCACTCATACTACCGGGACCACTCCAGTAAAAGCAAAGTTAAATACGAGACAACATTGGACTATAAGTGAAGGTATCCCGCCTTGTCTTACAACTCCTTTGGGTATTCTGCGTATTGGAGATCCCTTCGGGGATTTCGGAGCTGAGTCAGGGACTCAGGGATCCTGCCCACATAGCGTATTTTTTGTGACTATGTCCCCCCCGGTAGTGTCTGTGATCTGAGGTATCCTTAGTGGCCAAGCTTTTAGGGACTTACACAAGGTGACTGGGGTGGGCTGCCCTAGTAGCTGACACATATGGACCTACTCTATCTTCAGTTTTCGGGAGGGTGCTCGTCTTCACGAGAGTACTTGGCCCCTCAATCTGAGGTTTGGGGAAAGCTCTGGAGTAACTATAACTGTAAATTGGCCACCCCTATCTGTTATTCATTGTGATAATGGGTTTCATCTCCAGTGATCATTGCTTATAAGACAGGGTGATTTCCCTCTGTTTGCTGATTGATCAACTTAGTGTATTTTTTATATTTTTTAGGTACCCATGTGCTCTCATCGAGACTTCAACAAATATCATGATAAAATTTATTGATAAAAATTAACAGTCACCATGGCTACATCTGGCCCTCATCGTCAATCGAGACAATTGTTAGGACTTCCTCCACTCATTGTGGAAGATCCACCGAGCTCCAGTGAACCGGATTCCCCATCTTCAGGGATTCAGTCTCCTAGATCTCACACAAAATATGTTTGGACAATCAATGATTCAATTTTGCAGGAAGATTTCTTTACTGAAGGATTTCTTCCTCCCTTTAACCCTCTGCTCATGAATCCATTGGACCCACACTTGGTTCCCGTGGCAGCTGTACTCCCTATCTCTTTAGTTGGAACATTCCCATCCATCTTGTCGATGAATAACTGGTCGTGGAACTTTGTGGACACTTTTGGTCCTCCACCACTTTGCCAGTCGACAATCACCACCACACTGTTGATGGTGAACCCCGCTATCCCATTTGTCTAGGTACAACCACTCACATGACACCCTCCACGAGTGGAACCTAGCTGATGCCAGGTTCCACCCCTTTAGTGTCAAACTGTATACCTTTGACAAGTGCTACATCCAATACTCCTTATAACGCTCAATATAGCACCATTAGTGTGGTTCCCATCCACCAACAATATGGTTGGTATCCATTGTACAATTTAGACCCCCAGATTCAAGTATCTGGGGGCATTCCCAATATGCACATACTGGTTAGGAACATAATATATATATTATATATATTATAATATATATATATATATAGATATATATATATATATATATATATATATCTATATAATCTATATATATATATATATATTTATATATATTATAATTTAACTTATGATGAATCGTCAAATGAATCTTATTTTATGTTTCTCTTTTTGGTAATTTATCTTCCCCCTCTGATGTCATCTCTCATTCTTTTTCCTCCTTTTCAGGGCTTCTCCCCCTAATCTCTTCAAATTTCTCTTTTTATTCACTTTATTTTCTTTTCACTTCCTTTTCCTTTTACTTTGTAGGATTTTATTTTAAATTAATTATTTATTCTAGTTTGACTTGTTTTGTTTTTCCTTTTTATTCATATTTTTATTTTTTATTATCTGAATTTTGCTTCCCCTTTTTCTCGCTCCTTTTTGTTCATCCTAATTAGTATCTTTACAAATAATTTGTTTCTAATTAATCTGTTTATCAATTAATTTTTTTTAAGTTGTTAAAAGTTTATTAATTATATTTTTCTAAATATCATGGTTACTAATATCAATCATTATTATTTAAATTTATTTTAATGTGATGCATATTATATATTTTTTTAGACAAAATTGTTATTTTATTAATAAAACCAAAATTATAATATAGCAAATTGAATTGAATGTTATTACTTTTAAATTAAGTTTTTATTATCATTTTTATTATTATTATATTTGTGTGTTTTATAAATTTTATTTTTTAAAGGTTTTTAATTATATCTATCATGGTTAAATATCAATTATTATTTATTTTATTTTTTAATGCAACATCATATTATAATTTTTCGAGACAAAATTATCAACATTGTTAATAAACACCTTTATACAGTATAATAAATTGAATTTGGAAAAAAAATTATTTTAACTTTTTTTTCTTTTTAATTAGTTGACTTTCTTATTTATTATTATTATTATTTTATTATTTTATATAATTTTCATTTTTTGGAGACAACCTCTCTATTCATATTGAATTGATTGCATTCATTTAAATGTTTATACTTATTTATGTACTATAATTTCTCCCTCATATCTCCCCCATATTAGGTTGTAGAGTGTCTCTAGGAGTGAAAACAAGTTTAAATAAAATGAAAGTTGAATTTTGATTTTTGTTATATTGAAATATATAAACCATTTCAATCATACATTAATTTAATTATAACCATGTTTTAATTGTATTCTGAATTAAAATTATGTCTCCTATGACTTGATAGCCACTAGCTCAGATGGGTTGAAATTCCAAAAGACAAAATCCTCATGAATTGTGAAAAATTTTGAGGATGTTTTGAAGGTAGAGACCAATTCTTCTCAATCCAGAACAAGGGTCCTTCGGCTTGTGGAAAAAGGTTTAGTGGGCCAATTTGTGGGGATTTGGAATTCCTCACACTCAAAACAATGATTAAATAATTCTTAGAATCCATTAATAAAGGGTCCAGTTTCCTCTTCTTTTTTTTGGGAGGGGTTTTTATACCTTCTTCTTCGAGAAAAAGGAAGATTGGGACTTGATCTTCAAATGGCCCTTAACCCATGGGTTCCCAAGGTCTTTATTTAGATTAAACTCACATTTTAATCTAGAATGTGATGTTCCTTCAACAATTTTGGTTTGGGTTAAACTCCCATTCTTTCCTCTGCATTTTTGGAACAATGCCACTTAAAAGTATTGAAAACGCCCTCGCTAAGTATATTGATCATGCTGAATCATTAGAGAGTTTGTTCCCTTGTGCCATGATCTATGTGGAAGTGTTAGGTCCCTATAATACTAGTGTATTCCCCTTATTGTTATTTTTAGTGTATCCCCCTATTGTTATTATTGTGCCCATGTATCCCCCATGTTGTTATTGTTGTGCCCCATAGAAGCCCACTATTGTTATTGTTGTGCTCTTCCATTATTATTGTTATGTAGGCTTTGATTATATTATGACCCCTTAGACTCATGTGTATACCAAGGAGGTCTTATCAATTTGTATCATCCAAGAATTGTTCATTTATGTGACGTAAAGGAGGTTTCCCCCTCGAAGAGGACAATTTTTAAGTTGTTGATCTATATTTTCTTCTTTTATTTAAGTTGGTTGCGCAACATTTTGTATCAGAGCTTTGGATTCTAGGGTTTCGTTTCTTCAAACAGGTCATATTGGAAGTTTCTCTATAGATTTTTTCTAACAGACTTCAGAAGATGAAATTGAAACCACATGGAGCCGGAATATTGGTGAACTTTGTATACGAATTTCAGATCTTGGTTCACTATATTTTCAGAAATATGATTCGAGGAATTACGGTTTTTGCAGGCTCCAAAATTCCATCTCAAATAAGTGAGCTAGGGAAAATAGTCATAACTTTTTCTCTAAGAATCAAATTTGAATTTCGTAAAAGGTGACTAAAACTGAGAAGAATATAGTGTTTTGGGTATCATTTTGTGGGCCGAAGGTAGAAATAGTGACACATGGAACTCTATGCAAGTTAGCTCTATGGAATGAGTCTATAATTAGGTCATTGTGGGAAATTGGGCATAACGCTTTCTTGAAGAATCCAATCTCATTTTGACTTGTAGGGTCTGAAAGAAGACACATTGGGATACCACATGACAAAATTTTAGGTCTTGGAGATCCAAACTTATAGAGATACAATAGTTTCAATATCAAGCTCCTAAAAAGCAGGAAAAAGGTATGATTTTTTTTTTTTTTTTGCATAACTTTTGTTTCAAAAGTTAGTTTCAAGTGATTCAACATGCATAATGATGCATAGATATCATTGTTTGATTCTAAAATTCCTTGAAACAAAATAATGGAAACACCTAGTAAGCAACAAGAAATATCTTCCATGACCCATGAAAAAGAGGAAAAAATGCAGCATGATATATCAAATTTACGATACCAAGTGCAACAAATTTCGCTCTCACAAAAAGTAAAAAAATGAATTGGAACCCATGATGAATGTTAAAATAGATGGTATAAAAAGGTGCACAAGAGTTAATATATACGGTATAAAAAGAGACGTGGGAGTTTTGAATGATGGTTTAAAAACATACATGGAAGAAATGGTTAATGTCAAGATAAAGGGGTTGAAGGAAGGTTTAGCAAGGATGGTTTGGCAAAGCTGCTAGAAGAAAGGCTTCCCAGTGGTGACAGGTAATCCATGAAATCATGATGAGGACAAAAGGAATATGAATTATTATTCTAGAGACTCCAATATTTGGTTTAAGAACCACCACATTTCAAATATCGATATGTGGAAGTTTTATGGCAAGGATCTGGTAACATGGATACTTCAGATGGAGAAATATTTTGATATACATAATGTGAAATACACAAAAAACTACGCATTGCATCTTTATATTTATAACTCAATCATTTTGTATGGTATTGATGGATTTGTTCTCGTAAACCACTTGTTACTTGGTCAATGTTTATGGAGGAAATGATAAAACATTATGAGGATACAAATAGCAACACCTTCTTTGGCCCATTGATAAATATCAAACAAAAGGGTTAAATGGTGGAGCACATTAAGGAATTCCAAAAAATTAATATCAAGGTAATTGATATTCTAGAGGAGTAGAGGATTGATGTCTTCGTTGGGACTTTTAAGGATAACATCCAACATGAGGTTCACCTTTGGGAACCTGATTCATTGGAGAAGGAATTCAAGGTGGAAAGAAAAATTGAAAGAAAAATTATGGCAACAAGGAATTATACCACTCACAACTATAAAGATGGAAGTTTTGTTTCTCCTAGCCTTCCACAACCTACAAGGTTGATGCCACAACAATTGGAGGAAAAAAGAGCAAAAGTTCTTTGTCACAATTGTGATACAAAATACACTAAAGGTCATGAGTGTGCTGAGAAGAAATTATTATAAATATATTGTGAAGAGGAAGAAGAAAAGGAACAAGAAACATCAAAAGAGGAGGATATACAGCAGGAACCAACCCCAAAGAAAGAAGAAATGAATCTGACCATATCTTGCAGTGCATTGGCAGGAATTACCACTCCTCAAACTATCAAGATAGAAGGATATATCAAGAAGAAAAAGGTAATAATGTTGATTGATTTAGGTAGTACTCATAATTTTTTTCTTTGTAAGACAGCTAAGCAAGCGAATTGCTTCCTATATCCATCACCAGAGTTCCAATTAATGGTTGCAAATAGAGGAACTATAAATTGATATGGAAAATGCCATAATATCAAGCTAACCATGGCAGAATATATATTGAATATTCCAATTCTTTCCATTCCAATGGGTGGTGTTGATGTTGTACTAGGATTCCAATGGTTACAATCTTTGGGGATGATAACTTTTAATTTTCAAGAACTTTTCTTGAATTTATTTTGGGAAGGAAAGGAAGTTGAATTAAGAGGTATTGCAGGGAAACTAGGAAAGATAATCAAATCTAATGGCATGACAAAGCTTCTGAAGAAAGAACAACGGGGCGTAATTGCACAATTATGTTCACTAGAGATTCAAACATCAAAACCATTTATTTCTCTAGATCTCCAAAAAGTCTTGGACAGTCATTCCAAGGTATTTGATACTCCCAAAGGCCTCCCACCTATTTCTTATCATGATCACGCTATTCATTTGATTCCAGGAAGTGTTTCTCCAAACATCAGACCTTACAGATATCCTTATGCCCAAAAGAGTGAAATTTAACATATGGTTGCCGAATGATAGAGGCTGATATAATTCAACCTAGTCAATGTTATTTATCTTCTCCAGTAGTATTGGTGCACAAGAAGGATAGATAATGGTATATATGTCTGGATTATAGGGAGCTCAACAAGTTCATTATTAAAGACAAATTTTCCATTCCTGTCATTGATGAACTATTGGATGAATTACATGGAGAAATTTACTTCGCCAAGTTGGATCTTTGTTCAAGATATCATAAAAATAGAATAAAGGCTAAAGACATTCTGAAAACAACATTCAAAACTCATGAAGGTCATTATGATTTTTTTTTCATGCCTTTTGGCCTTACTAATGCACCTTCAACATTTCAAGGTTTGATGAATTCCATTTTAAGACCCTTAGAAATTTTTTGTTGACGGGGTGCCAAACTATTAGAGGAGAATCAATTATATGTAAAAACGTCCATGTTGGGTTGTGTTATATTCTTTCCACATAGTTAACAGGGGGTTTGAGGGGTATCCATAACCCCACTTTATGGGGTCCGGGGCAGCGCCCCGGAAA
>APFE030551242.1:0-13787 GCA_000404065.3 Pinus taeda
ATTTCTTTTAAAAAAAATCTCACTCTTCCAATTTGATGGTTTTTTTTTTTCATCTTCGAAACCAATTAATTAATCGCATAAAAGACTCAAAACTTCAGAAATTGTTTCCAGCACGATCTCATATAGGAGAAATGTCCTCTAAATGTCAAAGGTTCAAATTTATTATATATTTAATCATTATTTACTAGTACTAAGACAATTTCATGATATATAATGCAGCTCACAATATGACCTGTCAAATGAGAAATAATTAAACAAATGGAATAATTGCCTTATTCAAGTCTTCACCATCCCAACCTTTAATTGTGTTATCCTTACATCCAACCAATTCAATGTTTATCATATTATTTATTTTATTTTTTTTTGCCATGCAGTTCAGTTAAAGTACATCATTCAATTCCTCAAAACATACTCCAACCAGTTCAATGTTTATCATATTATTTACTTATTTATTATTTTTTTTATTTTTTTTTTTTGAACATAATCATGGATTTAATATAAAGAGTTATTGCTTTAAGTCTTTTGTGATCTAGAGTTTTCATTATTAGTAGTATAAATCCTTACTTTTCACCTTGTTGACTCCATTGTGAAAAGATACGAAATTGCAAATTTGAATTTTCATAATTGAGGTTTTATATGGACAAAAGATGGTCCCTTGGGATTTGCATGTGTTGTATCCCACTTTGGACACTAAGAATATTGTAAGATACCTCAAGCAAGCATCCTCCTAACTATGGTAAAGACTTTCAGAAATTTGGATGAAACCCTTTTGATGTTGTTCCACATATCCTGGCATTTATGAAGCATATGTTAAAATTGAAGGAAAGACATGAAGATGTTGTGATAAAGTTATATGTGCTCTTTTTGGGATAATAGCATTGTGGTTCTCTTGAATACTCTTCTAGTCCAAAGATGGTCTATTCTCTCAAGACTCTGATGAAGAGCTTTCTCAGATTCCGTGGTCCAAAACCACAGGGTTTTAAAGGTACCTACCAGCACTTGTTGGTAGCCTCACAGCATGAAGGCCTTGTTGGTATTTTTGATCCTCTTGAAAAACCTGATTGTGAGGGACACGAAGTTTTTGATGAAGTTTTAGGTGAGAATCTTGAGGATGGAAACAAAGAAGATGTGTTTTCAACATCATATTCCACATGCAAAGCAGACTCTAACAACTCCAAATCTGAAAGAGAGCCTTGAGCTTCCCTCGAATCGGGATTGTGTACATGATTTGCTGCCAGAATATCAGCCCATTTTTATTTTTATCTGAGCTAAGCATGTTAGCAGTGATGCTCCTTCCGCAGATTCCATGAACAAGTTACATAAGAAGGCACTGCTTTAAAACAGGGATTGAAAGTTTTATTGAAAATAACAAGGCCGTTGTGGAAGAAGATAATCGAGATACCACAATCCTACAGCAAGAAAAACCCCTGGTATTCATCAGAAATCAAGTGATGATAATGAAATAGTCATAAAAGAAGAAGCTTTCATGGCATCCTCTGAAGATGATGCAAGCATGGAAGAAATTTCAGTCTTTCAACCAATTTTCCAGATCTTATGATGAGTTTGCTGTCCAGGAACTTAAAAAAAATATGAGTATATTCCAGAGGAAGGATTGTGCTAAGAATTTGAAGGACAAAACAATGTATATCTGAGAAAAGAATACCACAATAATTCTGACACATGCATGCATCTGGATTGGTATCTTCGGTGAGCAAAGGAAGATTATATATGGTCTACATTGATAAACTACCAATCTTTGATGACCCTCAAGAGATATGGGATGATCCTAATGACAAATATGATAAAAGCAACCTTATTTATGACATCTATAATGGTGAAAAGAATGAGCCAAATTCCACTAGAAATTTGCCTCATGAAGGTCCTTCCTTTTGATGATTTCCTTGAGGATGATAATCATAATGTTGAACTTCCATGCTGGACAACATACAAGGAAAATAATCCCAGAAGTTGTGGATCTTATCTTCTACAAGGCAAATATCATTCAAGAGAGACGCTGCTTTAAACTTGGAACTTACTTCCAATTCAGCTTCTATTGCTGAGTTGTAAGGCTACATTTCTGGTTTGAAGTTTGTAGAAATGCCACAATTCAGCTTTCAGGAATTTATACATTCCTTTTCAAATTCACGGAAGGTTCAAGTCTCAAGATCCTAAACAAATACAATCATACTCTTGTCAAACTGTTTGATTAGATATTCCAGCTACACTTGTATATATGAAACACAACTTAGGCTACAACATTTTAATACTACACATTCTGTCGGAGTGCCATTGCACCACTATGGGCAATTGTTAGTATTGAAGCCAACCAAGACTTATGCCTGGACTCCCTCCAAAATTCACATTAGCATAAGGACTACAATAAACAGCACCTCCACTTCAGCATGATACTTTTGTTTTGTCACATTAACATGACTTTACATCTCAAAAAGATTCTGTGAATGGCATTACTACAGGAAGCATGGCTGAAGGGTATTGAACTTTTGTCATTATCATGACAAGCACATCAACTTGCCACACTGCTTGACAGACTGAAGATAAATATATATTAGTTCAGTCATGTGCTGAGTCATCCTAAAAAAAAAAACCTTTTTATGCTTCATTCCAATGGCTTTAATTCTAACTAAATAATTAAGTCTATTCTATATTCTAGCTGTAATTTTGATGGCAAATCAGGAAAATGTCGTTATGCTCTTCTACAATTTTCCCCATCTCCTTTTCTTCAATACCAATGGTTTTGTTTGGATGGTGAATAAGACTTTCTAGTTTATTCATCCATTCTTTAGGATGACATAAATTTTGTTAATAACAATTGAAATCACTGAGGACTGCTTTCAAGCAGGCTTGGTTCAACTTAATACATAATGGTTGTGTTTGTATCACTCAAAATCTTCAAAGGATTACTTTCAAGCATGTGTAGTTGAGTTTGATACATCGCTGGCTGCAAATGTAATTTTCTTTTTTTTTTTATTATACATGCACAAGGAGATATTGGTATCTAGAACACACTATCATCCATGCCACCCAGAGATTGTATTGTACTGCTGCCACTATAACCCCTTGGCCTGATATAATAGCCTGCAAATCATACTGGGCAGTTTAGCTAGGATTCGAACTGAGGTGGGCGGCATTAACACCATTAGTCCCAACTACTCGGGCTACCCCTGACGTGCAGTTTCAAATGTAAATTATTCTCATCAAAGATTGGTATTTTATTGGGACACTAAGACAATGTCTACTCAATTGTTACCGTATGAATGATCAAACTTTGGGGTGTATTGCATCATTGTTATGTCAACTTTCTTGTTCTGGAACTAGTATATATCTTCTATTTTATTGCTATTGCGGATGCATTGTTTTACATACATAGTCTTGTGCTTGGGGGCTGGTGTCTTCTGTCATAACTAAACATCATTAATGTGTTTATTTGGCACTAGTTTGACCATTGTATGCTGGAATCTAAACTTTAATTTCATTTACAGCACTGCTCTCTTGAAAATTTGGAAAATTTTGACATTGTTTCGAATTTGATTCATATTTGAAATAACACTTGAATGCTCATTAATTGGTATACATCAGGAAGCACTAAGGGAGCATTTCTCCGCTATTTCATCATTTACACAGTCGAACTTGAGGACAGGGGTCTATTGTTTCAATAGGACGAACTGCCATAGGTGCCCTTCTTCTATAATCTGCTCACAGTTACTCGTAGCATGCCTTCAGAACTACTATATAATGACTAGAATATCCCAAGGCTATTCCAGAAAAGTCATGCTAAACACCACAAATGTAACAGTTTCAGCTCAAACCTCAATCATCTAATGTTAAAATAAATTGTTTGATCCTTATCTCAGACAACACATTGATAACCCTATCCAAATTCACAGATTTAGGACACAGTGATGAAGTCAATGTGTGTTATGTACCGCTAGGACTAAGGTCAGCATTCAAACAACTTATAAATGTAAATATTGTTTCACGTCTGACATTTGTATTGTGCGTTAAGATCTCAACAAAAAACAAATTCCTGTTCTTTCCACTAGTCCAAACAAATGACCTTTCTGTCTTGTTGAATGGATTCACACAGATTTATGTAGTCCCTTCTATAGAGGTTTTAGTCTTTGCTCAAATATCTAAAAAGAATCCTGTTTCATTGCCCATATTTACAAGAACTGGTGGATGTCGCTCTTAGCTTTTGGAATCCTGTTTTCCATGTCACAAAGGATATCAGAATCTCGTGTCCTTGAATTCATGATGGACATGCTCACAGTGATGAAAGGAAGAAGTACTTGACACTGAAAGATCAAATGTCAGGTCTCTCCTTCAGGTTGGCTCTTGGTAAGAGAGCACCCGGAATGCCTTTTGAAGGAGGGGTGGCACGGCCAGGGTTGGTTGATTAAAGGGGAATGGAAAATTAGGCACACCACAATGACCATAAGGGTGTTTGCAAATGCTGCAGGGAACAATTAGTTACAATTGATATTGATCCATCAGAGACTGAAAAGTTTGCCAAATCTATTGCAGCTTTAGCTCTTCAGAGGCCGAATCCGACTTCACCACATATCAGGAGTGGTTGGATAATAATGGACCATATGAAGCTATTATTGATGGTGCAAATGTGTGCCTCTATCAACAAAAGTTTGCAGAGCGGCACTTCTCTTTCTCCTAGTTAAATGCTGTTGTCAATAGCATACGGGAAGAAGCCGAGAAAAGAAATGGCCACTAATCATCCTGCACAATAAACGAACACGAGTAGGGCCTGCAAATGAACCTGGGAATAAGCTATTAATTGAAAAATGGAAAAGAGTCGGTGCACTATATACCACACCAACCGGTTCAAATGATGACTGGTATTGGTTATATGCAACTGTAAGATTTAAATGCTTGCTCATAACAGTTGACGAAATGAGAGACCATCTATTTGCATTGCTAGGGAATCATTTTTTATTTTTTTATTTTTTTATTTTTTTCAAATGGAAGGAAAGGCACCAGGTTCGATTTACCTTTACTAAGTATGGTCCACGGTTCCACATGCCACCTCCATACTCAATTATAATTCAGGAGTCTGAGAGGGGCTCATGGCACATACCCATAGTGGGTGGAGATGACATCGAGATCTCAAGGAAGTGGCTCTGTATTACAAGGTTTGAAAAATTTCAATACCAGAAGCAGAATAATCAGGCGTCCCAGAACAGAATTCCAGAGGATTCTCAATTCTCAAAACTTGAAGATACCCATGAAATTATTTATCAATCAAAAGTGCCTGATGATGAAATTAAGTTTTCAACAGATGACAGTACCAATAAAGAGACCATATTTTCAGATTCATTTACAGAAGCTGCTTTAGTTACAACATGAGGGAAAATGCCAAAACATAGTTCATTTTCAAGTCCATACGGAAGTAAGAAAATAGGAAAGAACACAGTGTGCTGTCACCACCAACCTTACCTACAGCGACAGAAACACGGCAGAAAATTCAAGCTGTTGAAAATCATAGAGGCTTTATGATTGATTTTCAAATTTGATGGGGGAGAAAAAAATACATTGCATGAAAGTATATTGAATTCTTAATTTTCAGGATGTATACAATCAAATTCTGTGGAAAGAAATTTTATGTACATGTGGAGTTTAATTCCAGTCTCTTTGTTAGAGACAAGTATCCTATACCCATAGTGATTCAAGAAGATTACTTTAGATTGATTGTTGATCGTAGGAACACAACCATCATCAAGCAAAATCAGAGGCTAGCATTGGCAAATTATGAGGACACTCTTCGGCAGTACGTTATTCGTGCACTTACGGATAGACTGAGATGCCTGGCTACTCAAGGGAAAAGGATCCTATAGCTTATCCATTGCTTAATTTGGCAATTGCTTGAGCAGAGCTTTATGCCAACTCACTCAAAAGATTGGCATACAATGGATAGGTTTTCATTTCCACTTCCCACTAATATGGTGTCCAATGAAAGTTTATGTAGTTGTTATAGAGTGGGATGAATTTTCAATGTTTGATCATTGGACACAGATGGAGAGAACGTTAGAGTTCTATACGTCAGAGGAATTTTGTCATTCCAGCTTCAACTGGGGTCACGTACATGGTTTAAAGGTTATTGTTGACCTCCGCGCAGCACCTGGTTCACAAAATGGAATGGAGCATAGTGCCAGCAGAGATGGATCTGCTGACTGGTCTAACTCTTCAGACCATATTTCCCAAAGTTTAACTGTTATTGATTTCCTTGCTTCGAGGTGTGTATGTAGCATGCAGATTGTGCTTCCATTTCTTTTATATGCCACGAAAAGAGGATTTTACCTCGGATTGTTGATTGTCTAGCAGAAAAGCTGAAGCAGAACCCAGAAAAATGCAGAGAACAAAAATATTTTTGGCTCCCGTAAGAAATGCTAGGGTACATTTTAATGCCTGATGCATGATAAAAGAAAACAAGATGTTTCCTATCCTTGTCAATAAATAGTGCTTCATCAAAAGCCATTTGGCATTTTTATGACAGAATAACTTTTAGTTGATTTGAATAACCAACTCAGATCCATCTTAACCTGGATCTATTTAGTATTAACCACTGAAAGGGATCAAATCCTTGCAGAACAAATTTTTGTATCATTCAAAAGGAGCTTAGGATTGTTGCAGTCCATAACAGAGAAGTTAAAAACTCAAAACTTAAGGAGATATGGAAATGTAGAAATAAAATTTTGATTATTGTCGAGATATTTTTATCTGCAGGGTCCGTTCATGGATCCTGTGTGCTCTCTCGTGGCTTCTGTCATTCAAGGATCCTGTGTGCTCTCTCGTGTGCTTCGCTCTGTTGGTTTCTGTGTGCCCAGCTTTGCATCGCTGCATTGCACTGCAGGTGAGCACGCAATCGAGACCTTCAAGAGCTACTGTTGACTGATATATCTGTATATCTATATGCCACCAGTTCAGCACCGCCGCATCCATGATTAGGTTTAAAGTTTATTTGATACTGCGACTGAGCTTCAGCTGGGGATTCTGAACAGGAAAGCACAGCATAGTATAATCCAAGTTTCAACGACAAGCACTTTCTGAGGAATGATGATAATCTCTTCCTGATTTGTATAATCAGGGTATTATTTTCATTATATATATAGATACTTGTCTACTGTAAAAAAAAGATATTTTTATCTGCATTGTAACAATGTTTCTATGTAAATCTCCTATTTATAGTATCTCTCTTTATATTCTATTTGTGTAAATCTGGTGCCTCTCTATAATAGATTCTATACTATAAATATCATATCTTTTTCATATTTATTGATGTTTTTTTTTTTTATCAATTGGCTCTACCCTAGGTGGTTGAGAGGAGTGTTATCCTTTCCACCCAAGTTCAATTCCCACAAGTGACATGTAGAGCTCATAACAACTATATCATTGTAACAGTTTCAAATGTTGTTGTTGACCTGACTTTGTAACCTGAAGAATCTATGGTTTACCCTAAGTACCATGATTCAAATGAGGGAAATTACCAGGAGGGTTTTCCCAAGATAGTTATGTGGAAAAAAGTATAGATGTTTTTTTTTTGTATATCCATTTGACCAACCTATAATATTGTTACTATCATTTGTTACATTACACTTTTGATTTCAACCCGACATATAGTGACACCAGTGTTCCCTGTGTTACAACATCTTCCCGAGCCTCAGTTGTAGAAGTAACTTTCAGCACAATAATAGTATTGCAAGAGGAATTCGAATTGGATTTTCAATTTTGTGAACATGATGAACTTATGAAACGCAAAAGCAATAGCTTAATGGCATCAACTTAGAAAGATCCAATACATACTTAAGCAATTCCTATACGAAGCCATGTCTGTTCGGTCATAGACTATTAAGTAGTTACTTCATTTGAATGTTCTCTGTAAAAACTGGATCATAGCTGATCAAGTATTCAAATTTTTGACAACGTATTTTGTTGCTTAGGTTTTCACATTAGTAGAGGTGCAACTAAAGAGGATTCCCCTTTTCATACAGAAAACTTCAAAATAGTTACTCTTAGAATAAGCATAATTTAAATGTTAAAACTTAACACTCATCGTCTTACTGATTGCACTGGAAAGTTCTCAGAAATGAAACTGATATAAATATTTGGGAGGAAGATTGAGTCTGGAAAGTGGGACCCACAAATTTCAAATGCAGAAATTTATGTGACTTCAGAGTAAATCCATAAATACTTCTATGCTATGAAAACGGCAAAAACTAACCATAACTACTAATTACAAACATAAATGCAGACCTTTAGAGCCTGCAGAAACCATTAGAAGAAATATTTATGGTTGTCTTTAGAAGCCAGAGCAGCACGCGGATGTAAAATCATAAGGATTCTAACTGAAAATACCAGCTGTGTAAATAAGATAAATAAGTATATTTTTACATGGTCAATAATTATAAGAGATTAGAATCTGATAATTCTGACACAAGAATTCCATACCGAATTCTAGTTGCAGGCTTCCTCTCCAATTGCTTCTGCAAACGATAGGGCAAGGCTTTCTGCAAGGCGTGGACCAGACTGGAAAGTGTGTGTGACTCGTGAAGGTTTAATCTTCTTCAAACTGCTAGACCCAGACTGCTGTGATTGTGGGGTCTGAGCATCAGATCGATTCCCCTCGATATTGCGGACCACAGTATTGCTTGTGTCCTTGGATGCCTTGCTAATAATTATTACCGGCACCAGATTCTTCCATGGGTTTTCTACCATTGATTTCTTCACAAACAAATCTGGTCTTTCGCGAGCAGAAGCATTAACACGACCTCCCCGCCCTTGCAAGTCTCCTCGTCCTTGTTTAGGGCTTGGACTACCTCCCATTGTTGGAATTAGAAAACTCAAATGGACTACTATAATGCTGTGGACCAGATGACTCGTGGGAACTGTTGTAGCTCGGCACATGGGACCTGAAAGGAGTCACCGGTGTCTGTGGGTTCCCTGGATGAAAATTGGGTTGCCAGAAAGGAGTCTGCTGCTGGGCATAGAATTTGATGGGGGGGAGAGTTACTTACAGGAGAAGATTGACTGTTCAAAGGAGAAATCACCCTAGCCCTATTGAAAACAGTTCCCGGACCATTAGGGCTATGGCCAGAGCTATAATCATTGCTATTATTGGCGGTGGCAGTGGTGGACACGCTCCCTTAGACAGATTACTTCCTTGTGGATATCCATAAGAGTGCCCAAGTTTGTGCATACCCTATTAATGCTGGTGAAGGTGAACTGATATGGTTTGATGCCTGCTCTTTGCTTTTCATGAAACAACTGCAAAGCCTCTTCGGCATAACCATCCCTGACATAAGCTGCAATCAGCGTAGTCCATGACACTGCATTTCGTTGCGGAATTTTGTCAAACACATTGCATGCATCGTCTATGCTTCCGCATTTGCAATACATGTTTAAAAGGGATGTTTAGGACAGAGATATCTGGTTTTACTATTCATATGGGCATGAACTAATCTTCCTTTTGAGAGATTTTTCTTCTGAATGCATTCCTCAAGCAGACATGCATATGTGGAAGAGTTTGAGAACCGGTCCAATGAATGTAAAGAATGCATGCATTTTTCAAGTTGACCCTGCTTGCACACAGTTCTCACTCTGTTGTTATCGGCATTCGCTGCTTTGGCTTTGAGAGCGCTGGCTGTGGTGTTAATTCAGATTTTGAGTTGAAGCATCGAATGTTACATTGACTTTATTAGAAGACAGTGAGAGTTTTGACAACATGGAAATCATGGTAATCTTCTCCGAACATAGCTACCAAAGTGGGCGGAAAGCTAACACTTTCTGTTTCAATCTTATGAAACCAGAAACCAACTAATTATATATTTTGTTTTTAGAAGGATTGGAACTGTTGCGCTAGTTACAATCCCAGTGAGAGTTTTGACAACATGGAAACCATGGTAATCCTCTTGGAACATAGCTACCAAAGTGGGCGGAAAGCTAACATTTTATGTTTCAGCTCAAAAGACAACGCCAAAGGTGTTAACCACAACAGTTTAACAGCTACAAGGTCAGAGGTTCAAGCCCTATTTCTAGCGATATTTGGGGTTTAGTGGGCCTTGAGTCCAGATTTTGAACTTGGCTCTGATACCATGTGTAAGAACCCGATTCCTATTATTAGAGTCTTATTCTATTATACACTAACAGATCTATTTTACTTGTTGATTTGCAAGTAATAAAAGGAGCTCGCTGACCTTCTCACAAAATTTTAAACATTTAACATCTTATCATTTTATCATAAGCAACATAAATTAAAATGAGCATTCCATTGATATCAACTTAACAAGAGTAGTTCATGGAAAAATACCTGTTCCGATGGTTGATGATGATACCTTTGTCGTATAGCTCCAGCGGAACGCTCCTTCTCACCGACCCAACCGGATTTACCTCCCCTCACTGACCCAACCGAATTTACCTCCTAGCCAACTAGGAAACAAATTCCTAGCCCAGGAAACCTCCACAGGTTCCCTAGCCCTTCGTGCCCAAGTCCAACCAGATATAGTGTGTCCTCAAGAAGAATGTGCAAAACCAGATAACAATACTTTCCTCCTCTCAAACCCAAGAAACCTACATAGGTTTCCAAGGTCTCCAAAATCATAACAAGTCCAACAATCACACCAAACCCCACAATCATAAGCCAAACCTCCCCAAAACTCCCTTTTCTCCCTTCCCCCTTCCCTTTTTATACCCTCCTTCCCTTCTCCACCTCAACAACTCTCATTAATGTCATTCCACTCTACCCATCCCTAATAGTTGATTCTCTTCTCCAATAAGCCTAGGAGTACATTTGGAAATGTGGAATGTGTAATCATGGAGAGGACCATGGTCCTTCTCCTTAATAAATTGGAAGGGTAAACAATTGTTAATGGTGGAATGAATAATATATATATTGATAATGGAGTTTGGAGAGGACTATGTACTTCTTTCCCTAAAATAAATGTTGAAGGGGTACATTGGAGAGAATGGTGAAATGTAAATTAACGTGGAGAGGGACCATGTCTTCTCCCTAATAAATGTGAGGGTACATTGGGTAATGTGAAATGAATACATACATTTTGAAATAATGGAAGGGGACCAAATTCTACCCAATATTCAATTTGAGAAGGTAAGTGGAGAATTTAAATAATGGAAATCATGAATTTTATATTAGACCTCTATTTCTCAATATTTTTAGATAATGTAAACATTAACAAAATTTGTAGGATAAGATTTAAGTGGGGCATTATATGAACTCATTAGTCAGTCTACTCAGAAAAATCTAGTATAATGCTTACAAGCCCAAGACTCTGTGCGTTGTGGATGCTTCGACCTATGTCAGCCTCTGAATCGCAAAAGGCCTTCTCCTCAGGGGTTACGAAGTACATGCGGCGATCTTTCAACGCAGAGGTGACCTCGGCGCCCGTGCCTTTTTTCAATGACCCAATAATCTTTATATACATTTTTGAGTTATGTCCTATATAGAGAGTGCGTTAGGAGTTTAGCAGTTTTTGGAATTATGTAGCTTTGAATTTTATGAAAGAGGTTGCGGAATTTATATTAGACTGGTTGTTGCCTTTGTTGTATGTTTTACAAGATGTCTCTGGGTGATCAGAAATAGTGTTCAGCATTCGTGGTATGTTTTACAAGATGTCTCTATGTGATCAGAAATGGTATTCAATCTCACATATAATATTGAATACTATCTGTGAAATAGGGAGAATTTCTAATTTCTGATATCTTTGTTTCATAGCAATCTTTAATCTTGTGGCTCGGGAGTAGCTGTAGTTTTCATTGATTTTGATTCATTTCCATATTTCTGACTGTTTGATTAAACCATTTACTATTGCAATTTCTCATATCTTTGTTTCATAGAAATGTTTAATCTTGTGGGTCAGGAGTAGCTGTAGTTTTCATTGATTTAAACATTGAAAGCATAGTTCTGTAGTGCTTTTATAATATTCCATTTGGTAAGGTTAGTTTAATCCAGTCAAATCTTTTATGTTTTGGTGTTTTTTTGTTATATTTTTTTGTTTAATTCGTTGAAATTTAATAAGAAAGAGTTAGAATCACAAGTTTGAGTTGTAAAATCTACATAATCTAAATCTGCATAATCCAGATGTGTGAGTACAAGGAATTTTCATAGTACTAATCTATTTATCTATTCAAAAAAATATTTTAAATAATACAAAATCATAATCTTACCGAAAATTATAACCCCAACTAAAAAAATCCAAAACACAAAATAATTAAATTGCAAACCCGTGTACAATGTTAACAGAGTTAGGGATTGTTCCTTAATCTTATGTTTGAAGGAAAAAGGTCTTTAAACCTTTGTGCAATGTTAACACAATTCGGTTTTGTAGATCCTGATTCCTTAGGCCTCTATGTCACAGTAAATTTGTCTGTAGTGTAAACAAAGAAGGCTCATATATAGGGTCATTTTATATATAGGGATTATCCACTGCACTTCATGCCTTCGCAGACCAACCCTTCCTGCTAGCTATAGTACCAGTACGAGTCTTGAGAATGATCTGTCACGCATGAGATGTTGTCCTCTGACAGCAACATCAATGTAAACAGGGTTTTTATGGTATGCAAAATGATACAGGAGTCTCACTGGTTCACGGGCAATCCTCACAACCAAAAACAAAATTTGTTTCTAGTTAAGATATTGATAGATTCTTCATTGATCTTAATTGAGCTCAGAATTTATGTTGTGATCAGATTTTAGTTATAGAGATCATACCCTGTCTAGAATTCTGGTTTTGTAAAACACTACCAGGGCTTGTTACGCTGTAAGGCGTTTCCCTCTGAAATCAACTCCCCTCATTGCCTACCTGTCATTTTGTGCACCACACGATTAGATGTTAGACGATTAAACAAATTTCAAGCGTTAGATCAATGGCAAGGGGAAGAGACATGGGCGGAATGGAAACGGGACAGGCATTTTATGTTATGGCATTCGCGCCGTGGAGTTCGTTCCACATGGGATTCGCTGGCAACATGGATATAGAACCCAGAAGATGTCGGACATCAGACGGTAAGAAATGGAATTGCTCACTCAACGATTAGAGCCTGAAAACTCATCTATGTTATCAGTGATAAACGTTGGAGTTCGACATTTGACTAACTCGGGAAAAAAAGGTCGAATTATTGTTACACAGAGTCGAGGAACAACCAAAGTGGTTGCAGGGTCAGCGTAGTAGGCAAGTCAAATATTGGATGCGAGGCAAGTGTCTCGATTGTTGAGAATATAATGTCTTTGTGGGTGCAATGTGGATTTGGGGATGGAGCATGTAAAATTAGGGTTTCCCTCATCCATGACCTTACCTTGCCATGAAGTATTGGCATCAGTTTTTGGTATAAGAGTGTGGATTATAGATATGTGAGGAATGGTTTCTTGTAAATCTATGTGTATTTTTTACTTGTTGAAAAGCATCAAGTCGTTGTGTGGCATAGTTGAAATCGGCTGAGAATTTTTTGTACTACCCATTGGAAATTGCAGTGATTGAATGTTGTTGGAGGAACATATTGCTATTGGAGGAGACATTGTTTACTGTGAATAGAACAAAGTTTCTGTGGAATGGATGGTAGGAATCAATCTACATTAAATTCACTAGTAGAGAATGGGGATCTGGTTCGAAGCTGGCAAAGGATAATCTCACAAATTTTCATTGACCAGAACTTAAAACAGAGACATTGATTCAACAATATATCTTCACAGTTTTTGACAGAGGTATGTTTGGTGTTCTTGTGTTCACATGTCTGATAATCATTACCAT
>APFE030551250.1:0-12210 GCA_000404065.3 Pinus taeda
CCACACCCTAGACTACAATGTTGAACATTATAATGATGTGGAGGACACCATGGATAGGGCCTATGCTTGGCTCACTACCTGTCAAGCCTCTGGAGTGCTCATGGTTCTCCCAAACATTCAAACTGACCCTTTTCTTGCCAAGATACCTGGCAAAAGGGTGACCACTATGCTAAGCACAGGGTCCCTCTCTGACCTCTCAAGAATATAAAATCCTAGGATTTATATCTTTTAAGGTTACAATTACATCAAGATGAGTGACATCATAGTCTCCATGAATGTCATAGGAAATGGTGTGAGTGGATTCATTATATTTAATCTCATACCATCCAAGATTTTAGCCACCACCCACATGTTTCAAGAAGTTAAAATTTTTTCTTAGAAATAGATGTTCACAAAAAAAAATGATGGCCATAGTGCATGGTGTGTTTGCACTCCATAATAGGGGTAATGAAAGGTATGGATGTCATGTGGTAGGGTTCCAAAAAATGATCCAAGCCTTTGGTTCATGTATATATTCTCCCATTGATGTGTTGCCCACTACCTATGCATGAGATCCTAGAGTGAAGAGCCTCTTATTTCTTCATACTATAGCTAATACATGTTGAATATTTCAGGTCAACTTTCAAAGCACATCCAAAATGAGTGGAATATTTCGGATCTCTAGGCACAACACTAAGAATTCCATTGGAATATTTTTTATGTTTCCAAACCCCTCACCTATGTAAGATTTCATAGGTTTTCCATTGGAAAATCATTTTCCAATCAAATACTTATGATATTGGCCCTTCTCAATGGAATATTTTTTTTGTAGCCCATTCCAATGGAAGATTATCATTCTTGACCCCCTCCAACAAAAGGATTTTGTCACTGGCACTGGTTGGGTGAAAACTTTTGACATCATACACAACAAGATGTAGACATTTGAAATTATAACCTTCTAGTGGAAACTTCCATCATAGACCCATGTTAACGGAGATTTTACCATCTAGGTCCTATCCATACACTATTTGTATCAGAGTTGGACCACAAGTGTCATGGGGTATCAATATCTCTTGACCTTCATTTATCACATTTGTGGGTCACCTACAAACCCATGTTTATGGATCAACTACAAAACACCCTTTCCATTGTTGTTCATTTTCTAGGCTAGACACTATCAATATCAAAGTTAGCCCATAAGCATTATAGGATACTATATCCTTTGACCTTTGCTCACCATGATTATGGGTCAACCATGCAAAACCCTTATATTCATTGGATCATATTAAATGAAATCTTCTCACAAGGGAACTTGACACAATGGGAACCATTTCTTCCTAAGGGAAAAATTTTGATCCTAATGGAAAGTAGTATCCACACATGGTATTTACCCATGGTATTGTAACTCAATAAGGCACCTAGAATACCATAAATAATGGGCGTCACCTTGTAAAAGGACAAATGTGTTCTTCAAAATGTAGGATAAATGATTTCTCCATTTAATAAAGAATAATTCTATTTTCATATATTGTTATGTATTGACTGTGTGTATTTTCTATTTAAAGTTTTTATAAGAATTGTTTCAGAGCATATTTGTATTCTCTCTCTCCTACTCTGTGTAAGCATTTATGGTTTGTAAATCTTATATGCCGAGATCCGTATCAACCTCCCCTATTTTCATCCAAGGATTCAACCATAAATATTGTTCCACAAATGGGTAACCATGTCCTATAATATAAGGGATGGGTTGAATATTGTGAAAAAAGAAAAACATATATTCCTAGTTAGATTGGGTCCATAAACAATGGAAATGAAGCCCATTTACGTCAAACATATTAGTTGATACTTTATTGTGACAATTCTTTGAGTGGAAAAGGTGTTTGAAAGCATAATCTCATGGTGGATGTATAATAAATTAATTCCCCTTGATGCCTCATGTACATCTAATTTCATTGAGCTATAGTTTATTGAACAAGTAGTATCAATTTTAGATAGCATAGCAAATGAGCACTTCATTTCCTATAGAATAGCCATAGTTGGCTTTTCTTTTAGAATTTTATTTTTAATAGATATTTGTTTTTTCATTCATTCATCTGATAATTTATGATAGTATATTCTTTGGGCATTTGAGCGGGTGGGGTGGAACATGTTCATCATCAATGCCATTATTCTTAAATTGACTGGCATTTCTCTCACCTCTTGTAGAAGTTTCTTAGTTCTTCTTTATACACCCTTTTATTCTATTTTCCTATTTTTATCATTATTTTAGTGTTTTAGTTTCAACTGCTAAAGAGATAGACTACTGATGCTTATATTGTATTTTTTATTCCTAAAATTATCCTTTTTTTACCAAGGCTTTTGTCAAAATTTGAATGTATTGATCCAATATTGAGTCAGTCTATTTTCCATCCCATTCTAATACTAAATATTGCAAATCAAGCTTGCTAAGCTCCATATCTTCACATTCCTCTAAGTTTGTTAGGTCTCTAACGTCTTAATCCATTTATGTGTCTTTGTTGTCTCCACTATTATTGTTTCTTCACTTCATTCATTATATCATTTTTTCCCTTATTTCTTATAACTGGTGGGATTACTCCTTAGGATTATTGGTAAACTTGTTTAATGTTTCCTCCATGTTCTTGGATAACATTTCATTTCAATTACATGATATTTTCCAATGAAATCAACATCCAAGGAGGGCTTTTTACTGTATTTTTTCTTTCTTACCACATTTTCAAAACTCCTACGTTCTTTCTCCATTGATGTTTAGGGATAGAGGAAGATTTATTAAGAGGAAAATACCTAAATAGGTTCCCTTGCTAATGATATTTGTGTTGATGTCGCTTGTTGTGATGACAATCCTCCTACCAACATCCATTCAACAGAGGCTGAATTAAGAACATGTTTTGGTACCAAAAATACTTGCTCATTGTCCCATGTCTTGAAATGTGTGTTAGTTGTTTGGAAAATACAAGGATTCAAATTTGGAGAATAGTTTTGTCTAAGGAATACATTCTTTTAACTATGAATTTTCTTTCTAGTCTCCTAGGATAAACTTTTAGTTGTTGAATATTGTATAAAAATTAAAAATAAACTAAGAGAATATATCTAAAATTGCAACAACAAATAAAAGAGCAAGGCGAAGCAATAAGAAAAAACAATGAAAATTGTTTCTACACTTCAAACCATACAAAGTAAAGTGTGCATGTTATTTTGAAGAGAAAACTCTATACTAAACACAAATCCAATAACCAAAATAAGATAAATTATCTCACTCCCCATATGATTAACAAAAAGAGGTAAACGCATGAGTAATTCACTATAAAATGTATTTTCAAATATTTAAAACCTTTAGTATAGTGTCGAACTTTTTCCTTATTGAATTTTATAGAGTCGAATATTTTCCGTATTGTATCGAATTCGAACCCGAATCTGAATTCGAGTTTGGTAACTATGGTTTAAACTCATCCCGAAATCACTTCTAAATTATTTTTCTTTTTTTCTTTAAATTTGGCCAACATCTAAAATTGTCTACACATCTAACCTATAATTTTTTTATTTTTATTTTTTTTAAATTAGGCCAACATTTAAAATTGTTTACACATCTAACCTACATTGGGTTGTAGAGGGCGGAGATCAGAGAATAATATGGTTGTAGAGCACCCATACTAGAGAATAATATTTTTATTTTCAATTTATTTAGATATAGCACATGACCATGTGGAAGGGTGAAATTAAGCTCATGGATAGAGGTGGATGTGGAATGAAACAAATGCATTTGGCAGATGGGGATGAAATCCACAGATAGAGTGAGAGGTATGAAATGAGTGGATAGGAGAGTGGAGTGTTTTATAATATTTTTAATTATATTTTAGAATTTTGTAGTGTATTAAATAGACACTTGTATTGAAACTTAAAAAGTTTGCAAACCTTTGATATTATTAGTTTGATATTGTTAGTTTGATCGTGTATAAAATTAAGCATATTTTGATAATAGATCTTAACCATTCATTTAATACAAATCAAAATTATGTAAGACCAATTCCAATAAAAACTAGGCCTATACACTTCATCATTAACTAAATATTACACTATAATAAACTAAAAATTGAATGGGAGGTTGATGAATATACATATTCCCCTGCCCTTTTCCAAATGTAAAGCTTCTGCAACTGATTACACATTCTGCAAGTCTATGTTCTCAATGCAATGGGAATCCCTTTCCCAATAATAGTTAATCACGTTGAAGTGGACCTGTTTGTAATATCCCAGAAATTATTGCCTCATAACATTTCCATCCTTGAAACAACCCAAATTCCAGAGCAAATTATATACTTTGCATGGTTTCTATTTAACAATATTCCAGATAAACTAAAAGGTTTATCGTAAAATAATTTACAATTGATCTTTTCCAATTTCATTGACTTCTGAAATCAGACATAAAACAAATTAAGGAACGCCTATTTTCAATTTATTTAGAAATATCACATGACCATATAGCAAGGTGAATCTAAGCTCATGGCTATGTTATCTACAAATATTATTCTAAATACAGAAAACACGAAAATAAGGTAGAGAACTATAGAAATAATTTACTGTGTCTGCTCCATCTTTTGAATGTTTGGTCTTTATTCATATTTTCTTTGTATTGATATTATTTTAGTTGAAAAACTATACAAATATTTGAATTTGAGAAAGATGTGGACTCACCACAATTTTATATATATATATATATATATATATATAATATATATATATATATATATATATATATATATATATATATATATATATTTCTTATTATTATGGGTTATTATGATAAAAGTGATTGCATTTGAAATATTGCAAGGTTAATAACTACTTTGTGCCCCAAAAGAAATGGTATTGCAGAAAATCCAAACATGGCACTGCCCATTTGTGGCTCCAACTGCATTCCGTTGCAAATTAGGGACACTGTTTTATAAGTGAAATGGGTGTGGTTCATGTGATAGAATGTTGTCTCGACAAATTTCATCAAACTCATTTCTTGATTAATCAATCAATCAATCAATAACAGAAAAAATATTTCAGTGATTGATGGATTTAGCATGGGAATCACGTCATTGATATTGGTGGTGGAAATCATAACAAGAACAAGTAATTATAATTACCTTCATTTTAACCTGGGGGGATTTGTTCATTATTGTTTTAGGCCATCACCAAAATATTAACCAATACTTGGATGAGTCAATCTTAATGGTACACCTATACTAATTTCTAATAGATTATATAATTTATTTTCATGAAAAAATGGATAGCTGAAAGAAAATGGTCATCAAAATATTTAGTCCCATACCATTCTTCGTGGATCATCATTTGTAAGGCGAAGAACCTACTCCATGGTCTCTTTTGAGGGCTTGAAAATTGTGGGTTTCTTTGGCGTTGTAGAGTTATCCGTGCGCATATCCAAGTCATTATTTCTTTTAGTGATTTGTGAAGGAGGATTAAGTGTCTCAAACCATATTAAGCCTTCAAAGCAATCATCAACCCCCAACTCATTAAGGACCTTTGCATCATGAATTGTCAGTGTTTGTAAATATTTTTTTTATAGAACAAAGGTACAAAAGGTTGAGAAATATGCTTATATCTTTCCAAATAAACCTAGGACTTCATCATGTGTTGTCACGATATAAAGAATTTTAAGGGATCCATATGATCTTACAATTTTCCTCTGAGGCATGCTTAAAAACAAGTTCTTCAGCATAGGGTCTAGTTTAAGATTCTCATATGGAAATCCCCTATGAACAAAACTGTATAAGATATATTTATTGCTAGTGAGTGTAGCAAGATAACGCTTTTGGCCAAAAGCAATCAATGGTATCCCAAACAGTGTAAGCAATGCAAGTCAAATCAAATCAATCGCCTTTTATTTGATTTTGTTGAAAGTTAAAACATTAGATGGTGGTAAATTCACCAACTAGAAGACATAAGATTTCTTAGGCACCTGTGGTAATCATCATAGTTGAAGTCCTAGCCCATTTCCTACATAGATCAAAGACAACTGTCAATAATAGGCAATGAATTCATGTATGAAAGCAACTCAAATGCAATTGTTAGCCATAAGATTGAACATATTGATTGGTATTGATTGTTAAATAAAGAAAAATTCAATTTTGACACTATAAACTTGTATTAGTACATCATCTTGAATGGGCCAAGAAGCGAGATCCTTGAGGCTTAAAAACCACAAACATGAAATAGGGTTTCAATCTTATAAACTTGCAAAGGGTATTTTGGTAGATTGGTGACCATTGGATCCATTTCCTTGGTATGTAAACCCATGGAGTGAAAATGGACACTATATCTCAGATGTTCTGCATTAATTTTAAGAAGCAGGGTCTAATAAGCAGATGATAACTCTCCGACTCTATTCTCAAGTTTGGGACTCTCCTCTTTTCAACTCCCAGTTTTTTATTCACATAATATGTTATACAACAACCAACTCACACATGATTCAAACCCAAAAAGTTCAGGAATCATTGTTAAATTAGTTTCATAATTTCTCTAAAGAAAATTAACAGTCCCTCGGCGAGAATGAAATCAGACTTTTATAAAGAAAATGAATGACAAAAAATTGTATAATTGAAACAGTAGGGCATTCCTAGAAATTGAATAACTGAACATTAAATTCTGATAAATTGAATAACTGAGACAAAAGGGAATTCGATAAATTGAATAACTGAAACAAAAGGGCCTTCTAGCATTCAAGAAATTGAATAACTGAAACAAAAATGCATTATGTGCAATCAAGAAATTGAATAACTTAAACAAAAAGGCTACTCCATCACATTCTATCAAGAAACCAGTTACAACAACTCCCACATGTCGGTGTATCTCAAATCAATGGAGGAGTATAATTCAATCGTCTAACAAAAAATCGAATGGTGCATAATGAGGACAAGTGGCTAATAAGGGAGTTCTAGGGAAATTCCTTACAGCATAATTACTAGCCTTGATCCTTTATGGTCGTCTACTATTTACAAGGTCTCTTTTCAAACCCACGATGTCAGGGTTCAAATCACATTGAGTATATTGTCTTGCTATGGTGTGCGGCGGCTCAAGGAATCGACTCCCCACTAGTTGGAGTCTCGGCTCTTGCCAAAATCATAAGAAATTATTATATCTGCTTATAGGTTGTTGGATGCACTCTTGGTGTTATAATGGCAGCTACAAGAATTGATCGTGGGTCTTCCTTAGATTAGGTCTGGTAGTTACCGATTCACCATGTTGTTAAAAAAATATATATATTACAAGGTCACTAGAGAAGCAGTGATCGTAGAGAGCTCATTATATTTCTTTATTTCTATCTTAACGCATTCAATATAATTGACTATCTTTGTTTACCAATAGTATTACTATTTAAGTATTAATTTTAATTTTAATTTTTTTAAATTAAATTTTAAGTTTTTTAAATTGAAAACTACATGTCATTATATTTTTACTCATTTTCAATATTAAGTTAAAAACGACTGTAATTAATATATATTTTTAAGCAATTTTTCCTAATTAATTTTAACCCAAATCTTGTTATCTCGTAAGGCTTTTCCCTCTGGGAAGAACTCTCCTATGTGCTACCATGACTTATCTTACACCATTGATCTGATCTGTTAGAGGATTAAAGATAATTGTGTCGTTGAATCATTATAGACCACGAAAAACACCGTGGAGAACTCTTCGTTGGAAGTAAGTGGGGTTTTTCTTAATTTCTTTTAAGAAGTTTGTAATATAATTTTGGATGATATTGTTATTTTTGAATACATAAATCAATTTAAAAAAAAAAAGATATTTGAATTTTGAAAATGCAATACAAATTATTAATCGAGTTGTTGGTTTAAATCTATTTTATTAATTATTTTTTCATTTCTAAAAATAATTTATTTAAATATATGTTATTAAATAATTTTAATTCAATGAATGTTATAACCATCAAATACAATAATACACAACACACACACACACACACACACACACACACACATAATTGTTTCAATTGCTCAACATCCAACATTTTGCAATATTTGTAATAAGTAATATAATTATGGATGATATTATTATTTTTTAATACATAAATTGATTTAGAAAAAATGGATGCTTGAATTCTGCAAATGTAATACAAACTATAAATTACTAATAATTGTTGATTTAAATTTATTTTATTAACTAGTTTTTCATTTTAATGAAATGTATAACATCCAATAAAAGTGATAACACTTTATTGTTTTAATATTATCATAAACAATTATAACTTAAAGTTTGACAGTGGGATGAGTTGGTTGCATTAAATATAGAATGCATTTACCACTGAAATAAAATTTACTAACATGCAATATAGGATAAACACACATTCCAAATTTTAAATTGAATTTGAAATGGCCCTTCATATGATTGAAAGTGTAATTACTTTGAAGATATGCTCATTGCATGGAAAACTAATGGCATGAACAATCAAGCAAGAAAGCAATTCCTTATAAGTGGAAAATACTGCATTCCTTATAAGTGGAAAATACTGCCTTTAGAAACATTTAATCAGATGACTAATATTTCTTCTAAGTGGAAAATCTTGTGTCCAACAACCTTTCAGGAGGTAACTAATTCAGTCCATTTAGGATAACTTACAACATTGAGATCATAATTGGTTGACATAAAAGAGTTGGTTGTTGCTCTCCTTCCTTGGTCGATGGGTATACCTATTTCTGCTTGATGATGGACCTTTGTAATGAAACTTATTTGACACAATTTCCATTTAAAAATAAATAATGGGCAAGAAAAATGAAGAGACAAAACTTTGACTATTATCAAATGAATATCTACACATAGTTCATTTGTAATTATTAAAAATGGGTATGTACATCATCCTTACAACATACAACACAATACATACCATATTGGCCATATGAAGTCTAAAAACATCTCTTCTAAATAGTGCCAAGGATCTTAAGGACTCTATATTTGAACTCTCAACCACAATCCTATAGCGTTAAAGAGACTTGCAAGAAACCATAAACTGGGAAATAAAAACCTTGATTAGGAACAATAAAAGATGACTATATACAAATTTTGAAATGAGACTTGGTAATGAATATTGTGTTTAATGCACATTAATTACCAATAATATGGGAGGTACAATGCCCCAAGCTACCTAAAAATATTTAGAGATTGGAAGCATCATTGTATGGCATTTCATATTTTGAAATGATCTTCCCATTTTTTAGAAGAATAGTCATGGAAATAAGTGCAGACCACATAATACCCACCAAGTAGATCTTTTCTTTGCTTCTTGACATTGCTGAAATCCCAATGCATGGCTATGGCCCACCAAATGAAAATTATTAGCGACAGTGAATGAAAAAGTTGAAATGATTCAAATTCTATGTATGCTGTATGAGGATTTAATTAAAACTTTTGAATGGATTGGAACTTGTGTAATGCAAGAATATATGATTAATACAATAGTAAACTAGTTGAAGCGTGAAAAAATTGAAAGGATATAAATTATTTGTGTGATGCATGTGGATTTGATTTAAAAAATTGAAATGATTTGAACTTATTTGTATGATGCATGCGAACCTGATTAGTACTATACATGCTTCGTTGGGAAAAACACTAATTGTTATCCTTAATTCATATTTATAATTCAATGAGAAAAACTCTGATTGTTATCCTTAATTCATATTTATAATTTGAATAATGAATTAAATCACATAACGTATCACATCTTATTTCTTCTATGCCACTCTTTCACACGCCTTATGGTGTTTCCTCTATAACATATGGTGCAATTGCTAGTTAGATATTTTTCAAAATTTGAGTTTAAGTTATTTAATATGTAGAATTTAAGTGTCCATATTTTTTCAGGGTATTTATGCATTCAAAACTATAATTAAAAAAAACACAATCTTCCTTGAAATTGCATCACAAACCTCTAGTGAAAAATACTATTTCATCTATCTTCCTTTGCAACATATGGTGTAATTGCTAGTTAGATATTTTTAAAAATTTAAGTTTAAAATATTTAATATGTAGAATTTACGTGTCCAAATTTTTTCACTTAGACTGCATTCTAATTTAATATGATTTACCACTCAAAATCAAAATGATATCAAACTTATTTTTAAATTTATGTCGAAAATATGTTCCTTTAATTATTGTATTGTTAATTTATGCATTTGCAACAAACTAATTCATGTATTGTTAATTTATACATTTGCAACAAACTAATTCATGTATTTTTAATTTATTCATTTGCAATACCTTCAAGAAACTAAAGCCATTGTATGTATGTGCATTTTACTGTATTTAATTTTCTTCCCATTTCTATTATACTATTATAATTTTTTCTTTTTTCTTTTTTTTCTCATTTCTTTGATTATAAGGTTTAAAGATTTTGAAAATAAAATTGATGGAAAATTTCTAGCTGCTCCCTTAACCATATGGGGAGTATAAAGTTTTTTTTGCCAAAATAGTTAGTGTGACTTTAAAGAATTTATATTTTTTCTATTTTTTAATTTAAATATATTTTGTCCATTCATCTTGTTTTATATGCAATATTAATGACTAAAAAATCATTAAAAAGTTTATCCTAGAGGTTGAGAGAGAAAATTGATAGTTAAAGAATGTATTCCTTAGAGGAAACTAATCTCCAGGCATCCATCTTTGTACTTTCCAAAAAAATATAGTTTACTCTAGAGAATTAAATTATTGAAAAGATGTCTCCTTTTTACTTGCACAACCAATTATGTACCTAGCACATACAAATATATTTTTGTACTGTGTGTGTCCCCAATAGAGTAGATTAGATTCATTGTTATTTTGAAGACAATAATGATCAACTAAACCTCCCAAGGGTTACATTTTCTCTACCCATGGTTTAATGTATTCCACATCACTTCCATATAGCAAGAAATCACTCAACAAGACTACACACCCTATCATAAGAACATTTACCAAATTGTTTTTAATAAGAAAGAGTTGAAAATGGGACCATTTTGGCATGGCTTCTTTAGAACTTTTACAAAATTGCGGGAAATGAAACCATGTTGGCATGGATTCTCTCCTTATGACCTTACTCTAGATTTTGTTCCTCACTCAATGGAAAATATGTAAAAATTATTCTCTTCGACAACTCTAATCAGCAGGGAATATCGTCAATATTTTCAATGTAATTGAAAACCCTTTCTTATTTCATCTATAGTAGTATGTCCCCTTATAACTTTTAACATAATTGATAACTATAACTCATTTCATTTTTGTCACATCCAAAAGGCATTTTTACTTTTTTAATGCACCTGGAATTTGAACCTTCCACATTATGATATTCAGTTTATATCATAAAACATTGAGGGAATCCTTTATACAAAGGGAGGCATTTGTAGAAGAGTGAGTGTAGAGTTCCTTCCTTTTATATCATGAAGAGTTTTTGTCACATCCAAAAGGCATTTGTACTTGTTTAACACACCCAAAATTTGATCCTTTCACATTATGATATTTAGTTCTAATGAAAACACCATTTTTAAAATCTCGTGTTTGAAGTTAACCCTTACGTAACTCCCATTGAACTTGAGCTACAATGTATGATGTCTTCTAGTTGCTTTGAATGACAAATATGATAGGAATCGATAGGACTTGGGCCACGATAGTTTTCCTTCATCATCAAAATTACTAGAATATTCTCATGATGTCTTTTGTTATTATGAAAATAATGTAATCCATGGAAGGTTTTCCTAACTCTTGTACAGTGGTGACAATATTTGTGTTTGTGTACCCTAGTATTGCTTGTATGAATGTACCTATGAGAACTGCTTGCTAAATTTTCCTTACATATATGTTATTTTATTTTCCCTATCTTGGAATGAGGGCACCTGAACATGAATTTAGAGTTAATCCAAAAGGAACCATATGATCCATAACTTGACTCTAAGCTACTACATTTAGAATATGGGCTCTCACTTCTCTCATTCTTCTTTCTAGTCAAATTTTCTTCCTTCCAATTACCAATATTTGAACTTTCTCACCTGTATCTATTGCACCTTCTCTGGTAGCCACCATGCTTACATGACATTCTTCCTTCAATTATTGTACAAGCATAAAAGCTACTCTTGTGGCTGCATTGTCTACGAGTTTTGACTACATATGTTTGGTTTACCACACATACATGGCAATAATTGGTCATCTGAATTGTTAGAAGACAACAAA